>JAOANR010000002.1:29991416-30060605 GCA_030278955.1 Hygrophila difformis
AAAATGATAGCAGTTGGGTAACAAAAATACTGCTATTTACTCACACTCTAGTTCCATTGGGAACAAAAATAAGTTGATCCATCTTTAAAAGAAAGAACCTTCCTATTTTGTCTTTTTACAAAACCACTTTTATTAAAAAGGGGAAAGCCCCTATTGGTTGTTTGTACTATGTTTCCATAAACAAACACACCTTTATTCCAAAAGATCTCTGACATGTGAAAGCAAAAATGCCAAAAAGATCACCCACTTGAATGCTTTCTGCCAAGAACTCAAGAATAGATAAACCAACAACATCATGGTGTTCAAGAATAACACCCTAATGTTCATCAGTTTATCTTTTCAAGTTTTAAACCTTTAAAATTTAGATCTTGACAGTTCTTTTTTTTTTTTAAAACAAAGTTCTTGAGGAACTTAAAAAGACTTCAAAATACTCTTCAAAACCAAGATCATCTAAGACCCACAACAAGAAAATAACAGTGCACACACAAAACACATTATGCGATTTAAAAACAAGAACAAGAAACAAAAATGCCCAGACAGAAATTATGAACAGGGGGGGTTCGAGAATGGAAAGGGGGGGAAATGGGCATCTTACTCCACTCTTGGGGGAGAGGGAGGCATCGGTCCCAAGTTTGGGAGAAGTCTGAAAAATCTTGCCATAATTTCCCCTTGGTTTTGGATGGGTGTGTGCGAAGAACACAGTGGTGTTCGTTCGGGAAGAGGGTTTGGTTCAAGAGTGTTGAGAGAGGGAGAGGTTCTGAATGCTGAGAAAATGGGGAAGAGAGACGAAGAGAGGGGGGGGGGGGGTATAAATACTAGTAGACCCAGTCGCGGAACCAGGTTTCGCGACTGGGGTTTAGCGCCATTAGATGGGGGCGCTAAACTGGGAGCTAGTCGCGAGGCACTGCCTTGCGACTGGGGGTGGGGGTAGGTGGGTCAAGTGTGAGTGTGTCGCGGAACTGGTCCCTGGCGCCAGACCTGGTCTCGCGACATGGGATCGTTCCGCGACAGGATGAATAAAAGAAAGGGGTTTGGGGACCGTGTCGTTATCCTCATCCCAGTCGCGAGGTAAGGTTCCGCGACTGGGAGTGGTTTCGCGACAGGGTAAAAGATGGGAGAGGGTAAAGGGAGACCAGTCGCTAGACTTGGTCCCAGTCGTGAGGCGTGGCCTCGCGACTGGTGTCCAGTTCCGCGACAGAGTTTTTGAATTTTCAAATTTTGATGGATTGGGCCCAAGAGTGATGTTGGGCCTAAGTCCATTTTATTTGAATTGGTCCTGAATAAATTCAGTCCAAGTAAATTCAAAACTACTGGGCTGAAATTAAATAATCTACTTGCATAAAATAGGTTGGATCAATTCCATTTGTTTGTAGAATTTATTCCGGACTTTAAGTTGCTTTAATTTCCGGAATTATTTTCTTAAATTTATGGAATTAATCCAACCGGGAACCTGGTTTTCTGTGCTACTTTTCTGCTCCTTCTTTTTGGTAGTTCCGGAATTCCTGCAAGATAGATAAATGAAACGCATTAGATCTTCTCCAAATATCAACATCCTCACATTTAGAGTCTTAGTACTCTAAATGTTTAGTTGATTTTTGGATACTTCCTGACTTGGAATGAAATAGTATATATGTATGCATATATAATATTTTTATAATTTTTGATTGCTGTTTTTATTGGGTGTAAGCCGGATCTGCCACTGTTTGGCTTTCTTTTTCCGCATCGAACTGTCCGATGTATTCCTTCAGTCGGTGCCCATTCACCACTATGTTGCCCTTGTCAGTTCTGATCCTGACGGCTCCATTTGCAAACACTTCTAACACTTCATGTGGCCCTTCCCATCTGGATTTAAGCTTTCCGGGGAACAGCTTCAACCTAGAATTTAAAAATAATACATTTTGACCAACATAAAAGTGCTTAGGTTTAATTCGGCGATCGTGTAACTTCTGGGTCCGCTCCTTATAAATCCGAGAGCTTTCATAAGCTTGCGCTCGTATTTCCTCAATTTCATTGAGGTCCAACTTGCGTTTGCTTTGAGCAACTTTCGGATCGAAGTTAAGCGTTCTGACGGCCCAGTAAGCTTTATGCTCTAATTCTACAGGCAAATGACAGGCTTTTCCGAAGACAAGCCTATATGGAGACATCCCGATGGGAGTCTTGTATGCGGTGCGATATGCCCATAGAGCATCATTGAGCTTATGTGCCCAGTCCTTTCGGGTTATCCCAACCATGGCTTCGAGTATATGTTTGATCTCGCGATTTGATACCTCAACTTGTCCACTGGTTTGGGGATGGTAAGGCGTGCCTATCTTATGGAGGATTCTATTTTTACTCATTAAAGTTTCAAAAGCTTTATTAACAAAGTGTGTTCCTCCATCAGATATCACCACCCTAGGTATGCCAAATCTATTGAAAATGTTGCTCTTGAGAAACTTAATGACTTGGCTACCATCATTGGTTGGTAATGCGACTGCCTCGACCCATTTGGACATGTAATCGACAGCTACCAAGATATAGTAGTTTCCACCAGATGGTGGGAACGGTCCCATGAAGTCAATGCCCCACACATCGAAGATCTCAAGTGCGAGAATCCCCTTTTGAGGCATCTCATCCCTCTTGGAGATGTTTCCTAATCTTTGGCACCTGTCGCAAGCTTTCACAAATGTCTTGCAATCCTCATAAATGTGAGGCCAATAGAATCCACACTCGAGGACTTTATGGGCCGTTCGAGTGTGGCCGTGGTGACCTCCGTACTCTGATTCATGGCATTTTTTGACAATTTGATAGGCTTCATGCTCAGTTACACATCGCCTGATTATCGAATCAGCGCAGTGTCTGAAGAGATAAGGTTCTTCCCAGAAGTAATTCAATACATCTCGGTTGAACTTATTCTTGCGATGATTGCTTGAAAAAGGTGGGGTTATTCCGCATGCCAAGAAGTTAGCAATGTCAGAAAACCATGGACACGCTTGATTATGCAGATGCAGTGCAAACAGTTGTTCATCTGGAAAGTCCTCATTGACGGCTTTATTGTTTTTATCATTTTCTAATCGAGATAAGTGGTCAGCAGCTCCATTATCTCGACCTCGCCTATCTTTTATTATGATATCAAATTCCTGCAACAGTAGTACCCACCTGATTAATCGAGGTTTGGCATCTTGTTTGCTGAACAAGTATCTCAGTGCAGAGTGATCTGTGTATACTATGGTTTTCGTACCAATGAGGTACTGTCTGAATTTGTCAAACGCGAAAACCACAGCATACATTTCTTTCTCCGTGGTGGTGTAGTTGATTTGGGCTTCATTCAGGGCATGACTTGCGTAATGAATTACACAATGTCTCCCATCCTTATGTTGCCCAAGGACTGCACCTACGGCGAGATCACTTGCATCGCACATGACCTCGAAAGGTATTGACCAATCGGGTGGTTGTACTATTGGGGCAGAGATCAACATCTTCTTGAGCGTGTCAAAGGCTTGAACACACGCTTCATTTATTACAAAGGAATTTTCTTTACAAAGTAGGTTAGTGAGCGGCTTGGCAATTTTAGAAAAGTCCTTAATGAATCTCCGGTAAAAACCGGCATGCCCTAAGAAGCTCCTAACTGATTTAATAGAGTTAGGGAGGGGAAGATTAGAAATGACAGAAACCTTAGCTGGATCAACCTCAATGCCTGCTTTTGAGATGTGATGACCTAACACTATTCCCTCGGTAACCATGAAATGGCATTTCTCCCAGTTGAGTACTAGGTTAGTTTCTTCGCATCTCTTTAAAATTTTAGCAAGATTGGTCAGACATTCTTCAAATGTATCTCCATATACAGAGAAATCATCCATGAAGACCTCATGCATTTGTCGATAAATTCGGAAAATATAGACATCATGCAACGTTGAAAAGTAGCAGGTGCATTGCAAAGACCAAATGGCATGCGCCTGTAGGCAAAAGTACCATAAGGGCAAGTAAAAGTAGTTTTCTCATGGTCTTCGCTTGAAATAACAATTTGGTTATAACCAGAGTATCCATCAAGAAAACAGTAAAACGCTCTCCCTGCCAACCTCTCAAGCATCTGATCAATAAACGGTAATGGAAAATGGTCCTTGCGGGTGGCCTCGTTCAGCTTCCGGTAGTCGATGCAAACTCTCCATCCGGTTACTGGCCTGGTTGCGACTTCTTCTCCTTGCTCGTTTTTGGTTATGCACATCCCTCCTCGTTTTGGCACGACATGCACTTGGCTAACCCATTTGCTGTCAGAAATAGGATAGATTATACCAAGATCTAAGAGCTTGATAACCTCTTTCCTTACCACTTCTTGCATGAGGGGGTTCAAACGTCTCTGAGGTTGACAGGAGGGTTTATACTCTTCTTCCATTAAAATCCTGTGCATGCAAATAGACGGGCTTATTCCTTTTATATCAGAAATGGTCCAACCTATTGCATGTACGTATTTCTTAAGAATGGCCAACAGAGCATTTTCTTGCTCTTGGGAGAGCTTAGCCGAAACAATCACATGTAATTTTTTATGTTCTGCGAGAAACGCGTACTTGAGATGATCCGGTAATGTTTTAAGTTCAAGCTCTGGTGGACATTCAATGGAAGGGAGTAGTTTGCGAGAAGTGGATAATGGGAGATCAGATTTACCTTCGGGGCCCTGTGTCAGTACATGGCCCTCTTCTTCCTCTTCGGTGCCATCATTTCCTTGTGCAGTGAAATCAGCACCGTCATATGCTTCAAGGTCTTCGGACTCGGGATCCTCGAATTGGACAGCGCTGCACTGTTCCTTTGGCTCAGCACCAGCAGTCTTCTATACCTGCTTTGATAGTTCATTCATCATCATTTCATCATTGTGTCCAGAGTCAAGCTCTCTCTCAAAGTCAATCTCCTCTCCACTAACTATTACAGATTTTGATTAACAGAACCCGTCATCTGGGTATTTCTGCAATTGCGCCATGTCAAATGTAACTTCTTCCTCATCGACTCGCAGTGTTACTCGTCCAGCTTTTGCATCTATCAGTGCTCCACCTGTTGCAAGGAATGGTCTCCCTAGGATCAGTGGCATGTCCAGATCCTCCTCTATGTCTAGAATCACAAAATCAACTGGGAATAAGATATTCCTAGTCTTCACTATGATGTCCTTGAGGATGCCGACAGGCTTCGTGATGGATCTATCCGCTAATTGGAGTCTCATCTTGACTGGCTCGATATGTCCCAGCTTGAGGCGTTGCACCATTGCCAAAGGCATGACATTGATGCTAGAACCAAGATCACAAAGGCCTTTTCCTGCTTTGATTTTCCCGATTTGAATCGGCGGCGTGCAACAGCCTGGATCTTCTTGCTTCTTAGGAAGCTTACGCTGGATGATAGCACTGCATGTATTGTTAAGAACTACCAGCTCTTCCTGCTCAATTCTCCTTTTTCCTAAAACTAATTCTTTCAGAAATTTAGCGTATGCTGGCATTTCAGCTATCATTTCGATGAGAGGAATAGTTATTTCTACTTTTTGCAGCCTTTTCAGAAATTTCTCAATTTTAAGGTCTTGTTCTTGATTTTTAAGTCTGGCCGGGTATGGCACCCTTGGCATGAACTTTTTATTATCAAAGTGTTTTTGTGGTGAAAGGTCAGAAATTGTACCTTCACCTTTACCAGTTTTTCCACTGAGTTCAGCTGTCTCAGTCTCTTTTTCTTTTTCTCCTTCCTCCTCTGTTCCCTGATTCTCCTCAATACTCTCTTTTTCAGTCTCCTTTCCCTGCACTTCTTTGATCTGTGGCCCTGCCAGAACCCTGCCCGATTTTAACGTGATAGCCTTGCACTGGGGGTTCTTTTCTGAATTGCTCGACAAAGTTCCCTGATCTCTTTTCTGGAGTTCCTTGGCCATCTGCGTCACCTGGGTCTCCACGTTTCTTATGGAAGCCTGCAGCTGTGTGTTTATCACCTTTTGGCTTGAGACGAATTCAGTCATTATGTTCTCAAGTCTAGAAGGTGGCTTCTGCTGAGGTGGATTCCACTGTTTCTGGGCTTGGTTTTGGTTAGGAACAAATTGGTTTTGAGGCTGGTTCTGATTGGGGACAAACTGATTTTGTGGCTGCTGGAAGTTTTGGATGGCTAGAATCTGGGGTTGAAAGTTTTGGTTAAAATGCTGGGGCCTTGGCTGGTTGAATTGTCGAGGCTGGGTTAACAGGTGCGAGTTCAAGGCGTTGTTGTTGGAATATGAGAGGTTAGGGTGCCGGTTTTGGAATCCACCTGCATAGTTGCAACTCTCGTTCGTCACCTGTTGACAAGCTTCAGTAGGATGTGGACCCTGGCATGATCCACAAACAGGTTCAGCATTTTGAGCTTGCGAGAAGCTCCCAGATTCTTGATTCAGGGCCAACACAGCCACTTGATCTTTCAATTTGTCCAGTTCAGACTTCCCTGCTGTACCTACAGCACATAAACCACGAGGGGGAGGGGAATCAACATCATCAGTTAGAACGGATCTGTTCACACTCATTGTCTCAATCTTGCCCCGGGCCTGATCCATTGGCATGTGGAGCAGATGTTGTCCACCAGCAGCATCAAGCATGTATTTCCAGGATGGGGTCAGACCGCTGTAGAATTTCCTCAACTGTTCCCACTCATGGAAACCATGTTGGGGACATTTTCTGAGTAGGTTGAAGAATCGCTCCTTTGCGTCATACAGGGATTCGTCTGGCTTCATTTTGAATTCCGAAATCTTGGATCGGCATTCATCCACCTTGGATTCCGGAAAGTACTTCGCTAAGAAGTTTCTGATCACTTCTTCCCATGTGGACTTCTGATTGACTAGCAGCGTTTTGTACCACGTCCGGGCTTCACTAGACAAAGAGAAAGGAAACAATCTCAAACGAATAGTGTTAGGAGATACATTATGATTCTTTATGGTGTCACAAAGCTCCAAAAAGGTCTGCAGATGGTCATGCGGGTCTTCATGACTTGCCCCCGCAAACTGATTGCTCTGAACGAGATTTATGAGTGCCGGCTTCAATTCGAAATTCCTGGCCAAGAATGGGGCTTGTCCAGGAATGTTCAAATATGGCTCCAGAATGGGTTGCATATAGTCAGCAGCTGCTGCTTGTTGATTGTTTCCCGGCCCTCCTTGGTACTGCTGTGGGTAAAAGTTCTGATTAGGGAAGTAGTTTCTGGGATCATTGAAATCATTCGGGTTGGGAGGATTCTGGTGCTGATTGAATTGAGGGTTCTGGTACTGAGGATTCTGGAAGTGTTGGTTGTTTGGATTATTCTGGTCGAGTGGGTTATTGAACTGGTTTTGGGGAGGTGGTGGGTTGAGATTTTGATCAGCGATGTTGGGCAGATTCCCTTCATCTTGAATTTCATTCAATGGAGGGTCATCTGTCTCATCGCCATCTCCCTCTCGGTTTTCATGAAGTGGTGGGGGGTTATTGTCAATGATGACAGGGTTATCGGGAATGATGGGTAGATTGTTGCCTGGTAACTGTGCCATGTCTGAAACTCCGCTGCTCGTACTGGAGGAGGATTGTCTTGCACGTTCCCTCCTTTCCTGCTCTTTCCTCTGCTTAGTGAGGGCTCTGATGCGTCTCGCTTCCCTTTGTATTTCGAGTTTAAGTGGAAGTTCAGGTGGTGTTTCTTTTCTCCGTTGCATGTACAACTTCGTTCAACTAGGTCAGTACCTGCAACCATCCCCAGGTTAGAACTGGTGTAGAAGTATTATTTCTCAGAAATCAACATCCACACATTTAGAGTTTTACTGCTCTAAATGTGAGATTGACTTTTGAGACTGGAATATTTTGTTTTGAATAAAGTATGTACACTAGCTATGAGTAAATCAGGAGTTTAGTTCTCTTATAAAATGGCGCTGCATCCTCCCCGGCAACGGCGCCATGAAACTTTTGACAATTTCCCACACGAGTATTTTCGAAATAAAAAAATCCCGGTCTTGATTTTATTACATGAAAATCAAGTTATGATCGCGGAGTTTGGATTAGGGATATATGTATAGGTTGTCACGTTTTTATTACTCGTGTTAAGAAACTGTGCCCCCGAAAGCGCACGGTGTCAAAAATTGCAGTAATTTATAGTAAGACCGGATCGTTCACTGGAGGATGTGCGATAGAAGCAGGGCCCACGTCATTTTATAAGATTTTCAACTCGGTTACTCGAATCAGTTTGAGAAGTTGACTAACAACTACTTTACTGAATTAAAACTAGTTAAGAAAACAATTAAAGCTATTCTACAAAACACGTAAAATTCTATTCTAGAATGCAGATAAGTTTAAGCTACAAAGCAGTTAAAGTTAGGTCTAGAAAGCATGTAATTTACCCTAATGAAGCAATAAAATTAATCTAAGGAACGCTGTAAATCTAAACTATGCTATCTATGAAGCTGATCAACGAGATGACAGAATGGACAGGGAGAAAAGAATGAAAATTGGACAAGATTCAGATAAAATACAATTAAACTTCCATTTTAATACACAGATCTTTGCTTGGGATACTCCTGTCAGATAGCTAATTCTCATGCTCTCAGCACTGTTTTCCCTTTGACAGACAGGTACTTACAGTGTGAGTCTACATGCTCTTAAGAGAACAAATTCTAAGATACCACAGACCTACAACTGCTCCCGTCGGAACGTGTCATTTATCTGTGGTGGACAAGCAACACCTGACAAATCATTAGTTGAAGTGTCAAGTACTGTTATCATTCCCCCATGTCACACCCAAAGATTCTAATCAAGCCTGAACTATCCCATAACTCTCAAACCTAGAAGCAGTTCCACTACTTTCAAGACATCCGAGTGACCTCTAAAGAAAGCATTTTAAAATAAAGCGGTAAAGAAAGCATTTAAAATCCTATCACTCGGAGGTTTCAAAAGAGTTACCCTGGTAGTATAAGAAGAGCCCCCAGTCAGGATGACCGGAAGTGGATCAAGAATTCCTAGCTCTCGGTGAACCACATACAGTGTTCACTTCCTTCCGGGTGGTTATGAGATACAAACTAATGAAACAAACTAATAAAATAGTTCGTTCCGGATGCACTCACTCAGGACTCGAAAATAGGCTTTGGCAGAAGAGGATAGCAGTTGAAAGGAACTCAACCCTATCTTTAGAAAATAACCAAGGCCTACGCATTTTTCTTTTAGAAATATCTAAAACACAGTATTTGAATCCAAGTGGATCCCATCTCGGTGTGATAGTTAAGACTAAATTCCCAATACACAGTAATTTTGGAAAATAAAGGATTTTGAAAATCATTCCCTAAACAGGTACTAGACTCTCAATAAGAACACAGACCCTTTCAGTCTAGATGAGACCTAATCGCTGATTCTGCTTCTAATTTCCCAAAATCAACCCCCGGTGGAATATGAATTAGTCATAACTGAGGAATTTATCCCTTACTTAGATCCGGATTATGTAAATGAATTTTTGTTGGAAATTTAATACGCAGTATCTGATTAAAAATCAAGACTCCTGTGCCCAAGGGAAGGATCCCAAAATAATATTGACCACAATATTTACATAATAATATCATGCATAAATTTATAGGAGAAGTGTAAAATTAAAATAACCCAAAATATAAGGCGGGTTTAGACAGAATGCGAAACACAGAGATGAAATAGCCGGAGATGAGAAGAATTGGTTGGCTAAAATATGACTGAAATAATCAGGATAACCTGGACTGCAAACATCTGCTATCCAGTTCCTGGTTATTCCAGATGGGAAGTTTTTAGACAGCAACAGCCTGAAATAACAGTGATCGCTGTTATCCAGACTCCTACTATCTGTGAACTGAGAGGAGGACCTACATGTTTTCTTACTTTAGTATTATTCAAATAGTGTTGATCGACATTATTTGATAATATCACAGCTCAAAATTCAGGTTTAAATTAAGATAAGAAAATAAAATTGTATCCGGATAGGGGTTAGCTGAGCAGCTATTATAATCCCGGATGGACGAACCGCCAATGCTTCCACTGACCACTACCCAGACCATACAAAATAACAGCTAGTAAGTAATATTCAGACTACGAGCTAGTTTATCCATGTGGGAATACCCGCCAAGCTGTTGTTTCACGCAAGCACGAGAAAGACAAAATAATAAAAAGGGATTCCTTGCATGAGAGACATTGGTTTCTCGTGCACGGACATGGAATTAATCCATAATTAATGACTTAAATAATCCTTCATGCCATAATTAATTATAGTCCAGATTATCTGCTTAAGGCATTCAAGTTTGTTTATAGAAAAGTGTTTTAGTGAGAATTGAACAAAAATCCTTTAATCATGGTAATTATTGACCTTAATTATTACTAATCATGATCTCTAATCATTGATTTAAGGGTTCAATTATTTAAGAGGAGAAAATGGAGAATCAAAATTTTGGCAGCATAACGCCTTATACTGCAATCTTGGGATATTACATCTTAACCCGTGGGGTTAAAATGTGAGTGATACAGTATAATAGAGGATTAAAGATCAAAAATTTGAGATTTAAAACAGATGAGGGTCCTGTCATGATACCATAATTTGTGTCGCGAGCCTAGGCTCGCGACATGGGTATCTCGACAGGATGTCATTTAGAAATTTTGGCAGACTAGGCTTTATGTCGCTAGACTGGGGTTGTGTCGCGAGACATGGTCCCGCGACAGGAGTCTGGCGCCACAAAGCTTAGCTGAAAATTTTCTAAGTGTTTGGGTCCCAGTCGCTAGAGTTGGGGATTGTGTCGCGAGACGTGGCCTCGCGACAGGATGGTCTGGCGACTGGATTTTCAAAGATTTTAACAAGGCATAATTTCCTGTCTCGAAACAAGAGTGTGTCGCGAACCGTGGGGTTCGCGACAGGGGTCTCTCGACAGAGCTTTATCACAAAAAAATGCAAGAGTTTTGGTTCTCAGTCGCTAAGCAGGGGTTGTGTCGCGAACCGTGGGTTCTCGACAGGAGTGCCTCGCGACTGAGGTTTTCAAAATATGAAGACAAGTGTCCCTAAGCGTCCATGTCGCGAAACAACCTTCTTGTCGCTAGACGTGGCCTCGCGACAGGAAGAGGTTGGCGACATGGGTGGTTCAGGACACGAGTCAGAAAAGCAAAAGTGGAACAGTAGCATGCAAACAGCGTGATCTACCCTATTTCAGATCAAAAAGTGATTCTAGCCAAAAATAACCAAACAAGATGTAACACCCCGGTTTTTGGTCACCCAGGTCGGGATGTCACCGCCACACCTCCCTAGCAAAACACGGTTTCTCCGAGCTTGCTAAAGAGATGCAAGGCTATGGTTTTTCAGAATTTAAATCGTTCAAACAGCCCATTCATATATAATTTAAAAATATTACATCAAAGTTGCAGCGGAAAATAATATTTACATATATGTATCGCAGCGGAATTTAAATATAGGGCCAACATGGCCTAATCACGGGTTAAACAGGCCCGTTCATGCAAGATCTAGTCTAATACAAAAATTCAAACTAATATATCATCCCAAGCTTCCCGTGTATGCATATGACGATGCATAATTCTCAACTCTGGAAGAAAAAGAAAAAGAAAATATGGTTTTGGTCAGCACTACGTGCTGAGTAAGTTAACACATACATAACTATGGGGTTTCAAAGCCATTATTTAATATTTAAAGAAAACATGTGCACAACACCACATAATTTAATTTATTTCGCTAACAATCATTCAAACGACAGAGACTTCATAAGATCATAAATATAATTGGCAAAGTAAAACAATTGCAAGACATACTTTAAGGCATAATCCAAAAGGAACAATTTTCGAGTCTCCTAGTTTCATATCTCATGTCTCATGTTTCAAGTTTATATTTCAATTTCCATTCGGCAAGCTTTATGTTTCAATTGCCTTTCGGCAAGCAGTATATTTCAATTGCCTTTCGGCAAGCAAGATATTTCAATTGCCTTTCGGCAAGCAGGATATTTCAATTGCCTTTCGGCAAGCATCGTATTTCATGCGTATTTTATTTCAAAGGAATTCCCAATCATTTAAACCTTAAAGGCTAATTTCTCAAGTTTAGTAAGTTTCTCAAAATATACTATTTCAGGACGCTATCCGCTCCGATATCATTCAAAATCTTTTTCAACAGGATTTTTCAAGATTTGACTCGGTCAACCATCGTTTACTCTTAAATTCGTCTAAATTCAGATTTAATTACAAAAATTCCGAAATTTCACTACTGACCCAGAAACGTCGAGACGACCAACTTTCGTGTTTTAACTTTTTCAATCCGAGATACCCAAATATGTCAAAAACGTCAATTTTCGCATAAGAACAAATCTGTCCGAATTTTATATGTCACAGTTTAAAGATTTCAAATTCTACCATAGCAAATCAAATCCAAATTTAATGAAATTTTACAGAGACCATCTTAAGACGGTTATCTACAACTTTTGTGTTTGGCAAAAGATCTAAATCGGCCTAGAACCCTAGTCAAAAACGTCATCAAGTTCTGACCTAAGTTTCGTCAAGAATTTCAAGATCCACATCCTAGCAGTTCGGTTTCGGGTGGATTTCATACATCAAATCATCACGAAAAATTCTGAAATTTTACGGAGGTGTTCTTAACATATAGATCTACAACTCTTATGTTCAACGCCAAGCCTAGATCGGTCTAGATCTAAGGTAGAAATCACCAACAAGTTTGAATAAAGAATCTATCATCGTTTCAAGATCTAAATCTAAAGCAGGCTCGTTCGTGATCGGTTTCGGATATGAAAACACGATGAAAAAATTATGAAAATTCTACAGTAGCTAGATCTATGTCTTAGAAACGTTTTTTGTGTTTTAAGCTTTTCCGTTTGAAGTCGTTTTAAGGTTCGGAAAAATTAGACAAAACTGTTGCGCTGGTAGAAAACATTCAATGACAGATTTACGCAAGATTCGATTCAAGCTTTTAGGTTTCGTGTTTTAGTTACTCCCAAAACCATGTAAGTATTAACTTACCGAGTTCACGAACGTCCGGGATCGTCTATTCGAAGGCGTGGCTTTCCGTCCACCGTTTCCCCTCTCCGTTCGTCGGGTTCTACGATCTAGATCCAATACGGGGTGTAGAAAGAAAAAGGAGATGATTAGGATTCGTTTTCGAATCGTTTATTGAACAAGGATTGGATCGAGACTTACCACGACTATGGAGATCCTTGGAAAAATTCGTCCCAAGCGGCTGCCTCCGTTTGGTGCTTTCCGTTGACTCCGAATTTAGGGTTTCGAACGTATAGAAGGTTGTAGGGTTTGTAAACTTGTTTGGGGCTCCCAAGGGGCTTATTTATAGATATTTAAGACCTAGGGCGTCCAAGATCTGACCCCAAGCGTCTTGAGTCGAGATATGTTCAACCGAAAGTCGAAAAATCCGGAATCGGGCGAGAAAATCGCGGAACGGCCGCAACTGCCAAGTGGCGCGCTCTTGGCGCGGTAAACCCCTAAAGACCGCGCGGCGACCGCGACGTCCTGGCCTGGACTTCGGTCTGGGCCGGGTCGTGCGATCCGTCGGGCGTTTCCTCCTCTCTTTCAGACTTCTATCCCTCTATGTTCTCGGATTCGGATTTCCGGGCTATCTTCGGGCTCTGATTTCCTATCTTAATTTTATTCGGACCTAATTTTATGTTTGGACTCGAGTTATTGAGTCTATCGGTGTCGGGTTTCCGTGTAACCATTTATTCGATTAAATTGTCTTCGGCTTCCCGGGTTCTCGGAATTTTGTTTCCTTTTTAATTTAAATTCCATTTCTCATCTTTTATGATTCTTTATTTATTTATTATGTTCTCTTTATTATTTATTTATTTATTTATTTTATGTTGCAAAATTCTCGGGTATTACAGTCTACCCCCCTTAAGAATCAACTTCGTCCTCGAAGTTGTGTTTCGGCTTTTCTCGTGCTAAGGGTCTTGTGTTTGTTTTATTAGGTTGCGACTGAACTTAGAATTAAAACTTCTAAGCTGCCTACGTACCCGGTAAAGGGATCAAGCCATAACGTAGTTCAAAATTTTATTTGGGATACATATTGCCGAGCCAAAATAATGCAACTACTTTATTGCGGGGTATCACATCCTTCCCCCCTTAGGACTCCAGTTATGTCCCCATAACTGCCTATTCAGTACTCTCGAGAGGTTTCGGGTTTTGGTCATTATTCTGATGATACTGGTGCCGTTGGTTGTTGCCACCTTGACCGTCTGGGTTTCGTGGTTGCTTAGGTCGAGTAGTCACATCCTCTCTCTTGTCGATTTTCTCTTTCCGTGTCCGGCAATCACGCAGCTGATGACCATGTCGACCACATCGAAGGCATGCTCCAGGCTGAGGGCATCCTCTCGCATAATGCGGTTTACCACACTTTGGACATGGTGACGCATAGTCCCTATGGTTGAAGATTATCCCCCTTTTCTCCCCATTGTCGTTTTGATGTTGTCCTTTCGAGTTTCCATCGAAACGGTCCTTATCCACCTTGCACTCTCCTTGTGGTCCTTGGTTAGCCTCATCTACCGGTTTCCGTTTCAGTCCTTGGACTCGTGCAACCGCTACCGCACGATCATAAACCGTCTGCAGGTTCGTGAATTGTCCTACTGCAAGTATCTCCCGGATACTAAGGTTCAGACCCATCTCGAATTTCTGAGCCTTGTCAGAGTCGGTTGGTACTATCCTCGTAGCAAATCGTACCAATTCCTTAAACCGGGTGTAATACTCCTGCACCGTCCGTCCCTCTTGCTTCAGTGATAAAAACTCTTCGTACATTGCCGCCTTGGTGCTCATGGGGTAGAATCGGTCCCTTAGATCCTCCTTAAGTTTAGTCCACGAATAAGCTTCTTCAGCTTCCTCTAAATTCCTCTGGAGGTCTTGCCACCACTCATCGGCTTCGCCTCCTAAGTAGTAGGTTGCTACTCGTGTCTTTGCCTCATCAGGACATTTGATAGCATCCAAGAGCTTATCAAATGTATGGATCCACCCCTCTAGTTTGGCGGGATCCTCCTGCCCATCATAACGTGGTGGTTGATAGGGATTCACCAACGCTAGATAGTTGGTTTGGGCTACGGGCGGAGTTACTGCTGCAGATGTCCTATGCACCTCCGCATTTCCTAATGCTACTAGGAATCCCTCTATCGTTTTTAAACGTGCTTCCATATTATTGGGCGCTTGAGGCACTTGCTCTCCTAGGTTCTGAGGACTTTCGCTGTTGTTGGGCATGTTGGACAGGTTAGCGTCAGTGCCGTTTGGACTCACCTTCCTTGGTTTCCTCCTAGGCGCCATTTTCTGTTACACGTGTATAGATTAGCTTATCTTGGTTTAGGTAGATCGCTTGAACAAGACGTTTCGTAAATTTCTAATTCCAAATTTTCGGATTTGTTGTTTGGGAATCCAACAAGATTCTTGGAATAAAAAGTGTTTTAATAAAAACTTGATTTTTATTGTTCCACATAAGGAAATTTTCTAATTCGTACACGGGTAGGAATGGCTAAGGCCGAGGATTGTTATGATTAGGCGTGCGCTTAGATGAACGCGGTCTAGAACTAAGGCAAGATCAGTCTCTAGTTAGCGTTCCTAATTTGATGTCAAGCCTCTAAGTTATCTAAGTGTAACAAGAGATCTAAGTTAGAATATATCACGCTTCTAAGTTCTCTAAGGTATAGAAAAAAAATGTGGTATGCACATGCAGATGATGATTTCCCCCCCAAAAAAATAATTTATGCAATATATATATATTTTTCCCATGGGGTTTAAAATAAAAAATTTCTCATGGAAATAATACTTTAAAATTTAAAATAATCGTCAAAATATTAATAATAGTTTAAAAATAATAATGGTTTAAAAAAAATAATATTTTAAAAATAGCCGGGCTCTGATACCACCTTGTAACACCCCGGTTTTTGGTCACCCAGGTCGGGATGTCACCGCCACACCTCCCTAGCAAAACACGGTTTCTCCGAGCTTGCTAAAGAGATGCAAGGCTATGGTTTTTCAGAATTTAAATCGTTCAAACAGCCCATTCATATATAATTTAAAAATATTACATCAAAGTTGCAGCGGAAAATAATATTTACATATATGTATCGCAGCGAAATTTAAATATAGGGCCAACATGGCCTAATCACGGGTTAAACAGGCCCGTTCATGCAAGATCTAGTCTAATACAAAAATTCAAACTAATATATCATCCCAAGCTTCCCGTGTATGCATATGACGATGCATAATTCTCAACTCTGGAAGAAAAAGAAAAAGAAAATATGGTTTTGGTCAGCACTACGTGCTGAGTAAGTTAACACATACATAACTATGGGGTTTCAAAGCCATTATTTAATATTTAAAGAAAACATGTGCACAACACCACATAATTTAATTTATTTCGCTAACAATCATTCAAACGACAGAGACTTCATAAGATCATAAATATAATTGGCAAAGTAAAACAATTGCAAGACATACTTTAAGGCATAATCCAAAAGGAACAATTTTCGAGTCTCATAGTTTCATATCTCATGTCTCATGTTTCAAGTTTATATTTCAATTTCCATTCGGCAAGCTTTATGTTTCAATTGCCTTTCGGCAAGCAGTATATTTCAATTGCCTTTCGGCAAGCAGGATATTTCAATTGCCTTTCGGCAAGCAGGATATTTCAATTGCCTTTCGGCAAGCATCGTATTTCATGCGTATTTTATTTCAAAGGAATTCCCAATCATTTAAACCTTAAAGGCTAATTTCTCAAGTTTAGTAAGTTTCTCAAAATATACTATTTCAGGACGCTATCCGCTCCGATATCATTCAAAATCTTTTTCAACAGGATTTTTCAAGATTTGACTCGGTCAACCATCATTTACTCTTAAATTCGTCTAAATTCAGATTTAATTCCAAAAATTCCGAAATTTCACTACTGACTCAGAAACGTCGAGACGAACAACTTTCGTGTTTTAACTTTTTCAATCCGAGATACCCAAATATGTCAAAAACGTCAATTTTCGCATAAGAACAAATCTGTCCGAATTTTATATGTCACAGTTTAAAGATTTCAAATTCTACCATAGCAAATCAAATCCAAATTTAATGAAATTTTACAGAGACCATCTTAAGACGATTACTACAACTTTCGTGTTTGGCAAAAGATCTAAATCGGCCTAGAACCCTAGTCAAAAACGTCATCAAGTTCTGAACCTAAGTTTCGTCAAGAATTTCAAGATCCACATCCTAGCAGTTCGGTTTTACGGAGGTGTTCTTAACATATAGCTACAACTCTTATGTTCAACGCCAAGCCTAGATCGGTCTAGATCTAAGGTAGAAATCACCAACAAGTTTGAATAAAGAATCTATCATCGTTTCAAGATCTAAATCTAAAGCATGCTCGTTCGTGATCGGTTTCGGATATCAAAATACGATGAAAAATTATGAAAATTTTACAGTAGCTAGATCTATGTCTTAGGAACGTTTTTCGTGTTTTAAGTTTTTCCGTTTGAAGTCGTTTTAAGGTTCGGAAAAATTAGACAAAACTGTTGCGCCGGTAGAAAACATTCAATGACAGATTTACGCAAGATTCGATTCAAGCTTTTAGGTTTCGTGTTTTAGTTACTCCCAAAACCATGTAAGTATTAATTTACCGAGTTCACGAACGTCCGGGATCGTCTATTCGAAGGCGTGGCTTCCCGTCCACCGTTTCCCCTCTCCGTTCGTCGGGTTCTACGATCTAGATCCAATACGGGGTGTAGAAAGAAAAAGGAGATGATTAGGATTCGTTTTCGAATCATTTATTGAACAAGGATTGGATCGAGACTTACCACGACTATGGAGATCCTTGGAAAAATTCGTCCCAAGCGGCTGCCTCCGTTTGGTGCTTTCCGTTGACTCCGAATTTAGGGTTTCGAACGTATAGAAGGTTGTAGGGTTTTGTAAACTTGTTTGGGGCTCCCAAGGGGCTTATTTATAGATATTTAAGACCTAGGGCGTCCAAGATCTGACCCCAAGCGTCTTGAGTCGAGATATGTTCAACCGAAAGTCGAAAAATCCGGAATCGGGCGAGAAAATCGCGGAACGGCCGCAACTGCCAAGTGGCGCGCTGAAACTTTTTGACGAGCTCCGCCAACACGAGTAATTTTCTGAAAATCCATTTACTGGTTTATTGCTTAAGGAGGAAACTGTGATTTCAAATGGTATCTCGAGAGTCCCCGGCAACGGCGCCATGAAACTTTTGACTCTAGTTTCATTTTGCTACTGGGGGGTGAAGAACCGTCTAAATACAATTTCCAAGTTCGGATCTATTAAATGAAAAGAGTTATGATTTAGGAAAGGGGTTTAAGGATACATTATGATTTCCCTTTTCATTACTCATGTGGGGTTCAAACGGCGCTGCAGGTCCTTCCCGCCATGAAACTTTTGACAAATATCACGGTGCAACCGGGATGGACATTCAGTCTGTCACCCTGAAAGTCCTCGGTATCTGCACCATGATGCTTCTCTTAATTTCATGTCAAGAAGATACCTGCCATGAAATTCTTGAACATCTTCCCACTGTATGAGTATTTTCCCAAAATGTTGTTTTTATTTACTCGTGTCGAGAAACTGTGCTCCCGAAAGCGCACGGGTCAAAAATTGCAGTAATTTATAGTAAGTACCGGATCGTTCACTGGAGGATGTGCGATGGAAGCAGGGCCCACGTCGTTTACTAAGATTTTCCACTCGGTTACTCGTTTCAAGTTTTGCAAAGGGTTTCTATCAACTACTTGACATAATTTAAATCAGATCATGAAAGCAATAAAAAATATTCTACAAAGCATGGTAAACTAGATCAAAGAAAGCAATTAAATCTATACTACGAAAGCAATATAAAATTATGCTACACTATCTAGAAAGCAGATTTAAATATGACAGAAGGGACAGGGAGGAAATAATAAAGATTGGACAAGATTCAGATGAAACACAATTAAACTTCCATTTTTGTACACAGATCTTAGCTTGGGATAATCCTCTAGTTAGCTAACTCTCATGCTTTCTACACCATGTTCCCTTTAACAGACAGGTACTTATGGTGAGAGTTTACATGCTCTTAAGACAACAATTTCTAAGATACCACAGACTTATAACTCCCTCCACAGGCCTTGTGAAGTTACATTACTTATCTGTGGTGGATAAGCAACACCTGACATATCATTAATTGACATGCCAAGTACTCCTATCATTCCCCCATGTCACACCCAAAGTTTCAAATCAAGCCCCAAACCATTCCATCACTCTCAAACCTTTCAACAGATGGACAACCCCTAATTCTTCCGAGTGACCTCTATGAAAGCATTTAAAGGAAAGCAGTAAGAAAGCTGTAAAGAAAGCATTTAAATCTATCACTCGGAATCGTTAAAAACGTCTCTTTCCGTTAGTATAAAAGAGCCCCTGGTCTTGGTGACCAGATGCAGATCAAGAACCCCCTAGATATCAATAAGCCATAGGGCTTACAACATCTGGGTAGTTATGAGATACAAACTAAATGAAACAGATCCATAAATGAACCTATTCCGGATGTACTCACTCAGGACTCAATTCTAGACTTTGGCAGAAGAAGATAGTAGTCGAAGGAATACTCGACCTTACCTTATAAATTCACCAAGGCCTATATGTTGTTCCTCTAGTATTATTTATCACATCTCATCTATACCCAAGTGGATATTGACTTAATGCGATATCAAATATCAGATTTCCAACACACAGCAATTTTGAGAAGCAAATGAGTATCTGAAAATCGTTCCCTAAACAGGTACTAAACTCTCAATCAAAACACAGATCCTTTCAGTCTAGACGAGACCTAATCGCTGACTCTGCTTCTAAGCTCTCAAAATCAACCCCCAGTGGAAGATGAATTAGTCATAACTGTTGAATTTATCCCTTACTCAGATCCGGATTTTATAAAGGAATTTTTGTTGGAAGTGTATTATGCAACATCTGATTTAAATCAAGACTTCTGTGTCCAAGGGGAAGGATCCCCAAAATAGCAATAAGACCAGAACATCTACATAATAGTATCATGCATACAAGTATATAAAAAGGAAATAAAATACCCCAAAATATATGGTGGGGTTAGACAGAATGTGATACACAAAGGTGAATTAGCCTAAGATGAGAAGAAATCGGCTAAAAGGAGTGCCAGAGATAATTGATGTTTTCCGGACTGCAAACATCTGCTGTCCGGTTCCCAGTTATCCAAGATGACTGATTTTAGACAGAAAGAATTCGAAACGACGGTGACCGCCGTCATTTAGTTTTCTTTTGTCTGTGAGTGGAAGAATAACCCACATATTTCTTGCTGTAATATGTCTTAACTGATGTTGGTCGGCATCAGTTAATGCTATTGCAACTTGGATTCAGGTTGAGAAATTAAGATAAGGAGAATTAAAACTGTATCTGATTAGGAATTGGCTGAGTGACTAATCGAAACTCTTAGTGAAGAGAACGCTCGCCGAAGCTTCCACCAACCACTAACCAGATCATGCAAAATAACAGATAATGATTGACACACAGAAGACGGGTTAGTCGATATCCCTGTGAAGGGACCTTTCACCAACATTAATCTGTGGTGTTTCTCATTATCCGTTCATACACACAATGTAAGAGAAAACATAAAGTAAGAAAATATTTTTGGTATTGTGTGGGTGTTAAGCACACAATAAATAGACACTAATGGGTTGAAATGTGTAATGGATAGAAATCAGATGGACTGGGCTGAGGCCCAATATACCCATGCAAC
Source organism: Hygrophila difformis (assembly GCA_030278955.1). Classification (NCBI taxonomy): domain Eukaryota; kingdom Viridiplantae; phylum Streptophyta; class Magnoliopsida; order Lamiales; family Acanthaceae; genus Hygrophila; species Hygrophila difformis. Next base: position 30,012,120 of record JAOANR010000002.1, read on the forward strand.
TTACACAAATCATGAAAGAAAATGTTTTTGGAGTTTTCAAAATAAAAGGATAGTTCAATTCGAATTATTGGGGTAATTCGAATTGAGAATGCATGAAGAATGAAGTATGATCTTACCCAATTAATCCTTGCAAAGGAATGAGATATCATGTAATTCGAATTGTTGAGCAATTCGAATTAATTCGAATTGGACAACTCGAATTGATGAAGTCCCTTCCTTGCTCAAAATTGACTAAGGCATATACCTCAAGGGGAAGGTGAATTCGAATTGTCCAGCAATTCGAATTAATTCGAATTGGGCAATTCGAATTGGTAAGAGAATGAAAAATAAACTAAGGCATGAAGGGATGGCAATGGATACAATGGGGTTTTCAAGCCAATTCGAATTGTTGGGCAATTCGAATTACTTCGAATTGGATAATTCGAATTGGTGGGAAACCACATGAAGAGAACAATTTTTGGTGTGCAATTCGAATTTCTTGGGCAATTCGAATCAATTCGAATTGCCTCAATTCGAATTACACAATTTTCAAACAACAACAATTTTTGTTCTCACAAGTATGGGTTAGGTGAACACTGTACTGTAATGATGGGTTTAGATTTACTAAATCCCTCATCTCACATCAATGTCATTTCACAGCCACCCTAGTGAGATTTTCAAGAAATAAACAAATACATGTCCAGTGGGTATTGGCCAGATTCAAACCCTATTTCTACAAACAAGGGATCAAAGATCAAAGAGCCTAAAACATCTAGTTATCTAAGAACATCTTGAATAAACTAAGAACACTCAAGTTATCTAAGGTAGCATGAAATAAGATTAGGGCAGGAAGAATAAAACTTGAATATAAATTCTAACAAATCTTAAAAACATCTAAAACCTAAGAACACTTATTTGAAGCTCTAAGGCACTAAATCAACCCAAAAACCCACCAAACATGCATTTATTAAGTTTGAATGTCAACTAGGACATAATAAATGTAACCTAGTTGAAACAAACAAACAAACTAAGCATTTATTTCTAGGGAAAGCATTAAATAGTGCCAAAACACATGAAGAAAACCATTTCTGGAAATTTTTCCTTGTATTGACACCTTGAAGGCAAATAAAGAACCCAAAACCATCATTAGGTTGAAGGTAGGGTTTATTCTAACTAGAAAGCATGTAAAAATATGGAAAATGGCTACTCTAAGGGTTAAACAAACTGCTTCTATACTACACTAAGATCAAAGCATGTAAAGATTACACTACTTGCAAGAAAAATAAACTAAACTAAACTAAACTAAACTACCTACCTAACCCTTAAGGGGTGTGGAACCTCCTGCTGTTCTTTTGTCCCAAGCTGCTTTTTGGTAAAATTCTTGATCTCTGGATTTTGTTGTGGAAGGTCTGCTTTTATAGACAATCTTCAAAACCCTAGGCCCACCAGTGTTGTGTCCATGCTCCACAGCTTCATTTGGATGAATTGTTGAGTGAAGTTCGAATTATCTCAACCAATTCGAATTAATTCGAATTGTGAGATCTCTTCCTTGAGCTGGGATTTGTGGCCTTCAGTAGTCAATTCGAATTGTTGTGATAATTCGAATTGTTCTTTTCTCGAATTGGATGAGGGTTTCTGCTTGGCTTCCTTGCACTTGTTGGCAATTCGAATTGTTTGTGCCAATTCGAATTAATTCGAATTGGACAATTCGAATTGCACCTTCTTCTTGCCTTTGGGTTTCTTCTCTCTTCATTCCCTAATTCGAATTAATTCGAACTTGAACAATTCGAATTAGACTTCTGCATTCCTTCCAACACTTGACCAATTCTTTGCTCTCTTTGGCAATTCGAATTGTTGTGCAATTCGAATTAATTCGAATTGCACACAATTCGAATTGTGCTTCAACACTTAGCCAAATTTCAGTTGTGGGATTTTCAATCTTTTTCCCATCTTTTTGGATTTTTGTGGGCTTCTTTATTCTTTTGCCCATCTTTTCATTCCTTTTTCTTTCCTTTTTCCTTTTTTCATGTTTTTGGATTTTTCTAACACAAATACAATTAAAATTGCATATTTTGTGTCTTTTTGTTACCGGCTCGATGTTTTTACAAACTCGCATTAATCTGTCAAATTCAACTGCTTTCTTATTGAAATAAGATGGAATCACGATCAAAATGTCCGTCTCAGACACGGAAATGGATTGGAAATAATGGGCAATTTTGGCCATTATCACGCGCTCTTGGCGCGGTAAACCCCTAAAGACCGCGCGGCGACCGCGCCGTCCTGGCCTGGACTTCGGTCTGGGCCGGGTCGTGTGATCCGTCGGGCGTTTCCTCCTCTCTTTCAGACTTCTATCCCTCTATGTTCTCGGATTCGGATTTCCGGGCTATCTTCGGGCTCTGATTTCCTATCTTAATTTTATTCGGACCTAATTTTATGTTTGGACTCGAGTTATTGAGTCTATCGGTGTCGGGTTTCCGTGTAACCATTTATTCGATTAAATTGTCTTCGGCTTCCCGGGTTCTCGGAATTTTGTTTCCTTTTTAATTTAAATTCCATTTCTCATCTTTTATGATTCTTTATTTATTTATTATGTTCTCTTTATTATTTATTTATTTATTTATTTTATGTTGCAAAATTCTCAGGGTATTACACAAGAATTTAAATCTACCTAGAACATGCTTGCATAAAAATGAAATAAACTAGACAATATTTAAAATAAGGCAAATCCTAATCTAGGGTTGATCACACCCAAACATGCTCCATTATCCAAGAAAATAAGAACAGTAAGCATAAAAACAAAAATAAAGGTCAAATGACCCAAAAATAAAGAGGAAAGCATTAAATCCATGGATTGTGAGACCCATTTCATGGTTTTGGGACACAACTTGGTGAATATTTTCCCATTTTATTATTGGGGTTTGTCAATACCCATCATTTGGGTATTACAAATCCTAAATCAAACTAAATAACATAAAATGAAACTGTGAACAGTGGCTACCTATGCTGCTTAAACAGAAAACAACATAAAATTAAATTAAACTAAGCTAAACTATGGCTCAAATTAAATAATACAAAAAAATAAAAATAAACCTAAACTAAGAACTACCTAGAGAGAGTTTCTCCAATCTGTCTTCAAGCAAAATGAATTTCTAACTCTTGAGCACATAGGGATCACCACATATTTATAGAGGTGAAACCCTAGGCCCATGGGTCTTGGTCTGAAGCCCGTGTCGCAAGACATCACATACATCTCAGCCATGTCGCGGGATCACGTGTTGTGGCGCGAAACGAGGCCTCATGTTGCAAAGTTTCACGACTGGGTCTTGGCTTTCTTTTCATTTCTGCTTCTGTGGCGCGAGACACCTCTCTGTCGCGAGGCCATGTATCGCGACACGGGTGGCTAGCGACAGGGTTCTTTCTCCATCTGCGAGTTGTGGCGCGAAACCCTTGTGTATCGCTAGGCCATGGTTCGCGCCACGGGGCTAGCGACAGGATGTTCCAAGACCGACCTTCTCTTTAGTTTGGGGTTTTGTGTCGCTAGAGTGACCCCAGTCGCGAGGTCATGTCTCGCGACAGGGCACAGTCTCGCGACTGGCTCGCCTCACTGGGCCTGGTGGGCCAAAACATGTATTTTTGTGGGCTTTTTCTTTCTTTTCCCATCTTTTTGTATTTTGTGGTCCTATTTTATTCTTTTGCCCATCTTTTTCATTCCTTTTTCTTTTCTTTTCTTTTTCTCATGTTTTTGGATTTTTCTAACATAAATGTGTAATAAAATTACATATTTATGCATTTTTCATACCAGCTTATTATTTTTACAAATATACATAAATCAGTCCAATTTAACTGCTTTCTTATTTAATATAAGACCGGAATGCGATCAAATGCCCGTTTCAGACACGGAAATGGATTGAAAATAATGGGCATTTCTGGCCATTATCAATTCTCCTTCGAGGATTTGCTCCTTTAAAGCCGCCGTGGAGTTTTCCTAGCCAAACTTTACAGATCCTTCGAGACTTAGCTTTATCAATCTGACAAAGTTTTCTTTATCAAGATCCAGGGTTGTTTCTGCGATCGTCATTGAGGCTACCCATTTGTCGATCATCTCCTCGATGTTTCGGAAGTCGATAAGGTCGAGGTTCAGTGTTATTCCGTATGGATTTAGTGGTTGTAGCATCGTTTTGGCCCACGGTGCGCATTCTGGTGCTCTACTCGGGTTTCGTCCTGGGTTACCCCGGGATACCTGTTCGTGTGAAAGTATGTACCTTCTCTCATTGGAACATCAGGCGGTCCTTCGTGGGTCACGTTGGATCCTGATTCTTCCGCATAACCCAACTAAAGAACTTCATAGGGTTTTACATTAACCAGATCCATAATTCCAAGCTGGGAAAACGATTCTGCAAGTTCTTGTAGATCTGATAGATCTGCTCTGGAAGCACTCATTTGATTGTTTTCAGGACATCAATCATCAGTTTTTCTTATGATTTTTGCTTTGGGACCATGGTTGCTTTACCTTTTTGGTGTAAAGCTTGTACCGGTCCAAATGCATCTCTAATATTTGCTTGGTTCTTCTTGGAAGATCCAGGAATATCCTTCTGCCTTTTCTTGATATCCGAAATGTTAAATTTCAGATTCAAAATTTTCTTTTTTAGATCTTGAAATCTGTAGCTTGATTCAAGTTATCTATTTCTCCAGGTAAAATCAATACCCAGTTACCATAATCTTGAATCGTCTTTTGGATTTCCCTTAAGTCCTATGAGACCTTAGAGCTATCCGAATCGATTTCTTTCCAATCAGTTCCACTCATTTTTATGGAAAGAAATACTTTTAATAGTATCTTGTGTCTTGGACAAGTTCAAGAATTTCATCTGGAAATTTCTAATCTTTATTTCTAAATTTTGAAAATAACTCGTAGGTTTCAAATTATTTGAATCCATAAAATAATTAAGTCTTCACCATTAAGAGATAAAATATTATAAATAATTTAATTAATATGTTGTTTAATAAAACCTAGGTTCTGATGTCAATTTCAAGCACTTCAGATGTCATTTATATAATGAAAATTTAAGTTTATTGAAAGAGGACTAAGGTGTACAAAGTCAAACTTTTCTAGGGTTTAAGTGAAAGAAATGAAAAGTTGTTAGGGTCATTTATTAATTTCAAATAGGTCCTATGGCATAATTTTTATAAAACTGTGTTTCTAATGGTCTGTTTTCTTAATTGCAACTCTTTATGGGGAATAGCCTCATTGTTGTGGCCATTTTTAACAATTAACCCGAATTCAGAATGACCGTGTGTTTTCTCCAAAATAATTTTGTCTTTTCATATTTATTTATATACTATATTAATATAATAATAATATAAATACATTCTTCCATTTCTAAAACGGTTGTTTGGTTCGTCGGGCCCCCTATCCATCCCTCTATCCGTTTATAATTTGTGTGGTATGGGCTCCCATTATTTTTTAGTTGTAAAGTTAATCACGGATCTTGAATAAACAATTTAGATACTTATTTGATGCGGCAGACGACATAACTAAGTTGAAGATAAGAAGATTTTCTTGGAGTAAATTAGTTTCTCTCCCTTGACCTCCTCTTACGTAGTAGAAAGAGATGGAATAGTCCGCATACATTAATTGGTGGAGAGAGGACTAATTTATATTGATAGGCTTTAATTCTGGTACGTCCATCAAATACCAAATCTAATATCAAATCTACAGCTTAGATTTGCTTAACTACTGTTATCACCAAAGAAATAAGATATCTTACCTGTCCGACCGACCAGGCCAGGAAGGATAGTCTACCAACTAGATCTATTAGCCTGGCCAAGGAAGAGAGTCTACCAACTAGACATACCTGCCCGCTCGGCCAGGCCAGAGAGAATAGTCTACCAACCAGCAATATTGGCCAGGCCAGGGAGGATAGTCTATCAACTAGACCTATTGGCCTGGCCAGGGAAGATAGTATACCAACTAGACCTACCTGCCAGCCCAGCCAGGCCAGAGAGGATAGTCTACCAACTAGACTTATTTGCCCCTACTAGGTGGATAGTCTACCAACTAGACCTACCTGCCCGCCCGGCCAGGCCAGAGGGGATAGTCTACCAACTAGATCTACTGCCGTACCAAAGGTCATCACTAGATCTACCCAGGGAGGGTAGTCTAGCAACTTGACCTACCTGCCCGCCCAACTAGGCTAGAGTCTCGTTAATGAAGGAACAAATATCCAACAAACCACAAAGGACTTACAGAGACTCTACATGAAGGAACCTTACAAAGAGGAGCAGAACAAAGGTTAAGATCACTTGATTCCAACATACTAGAAAACACTCGTAAGTCATCAATATCGCCAAAGCGGTTACCAGGAGCACTACCAAGTGGTTTCACGGATGGCGGTTACTGAACAGTCTATAAATCCTGAGCAATTCAGCAGAGAAAGGATGATCAACACCAAGAAGAATATCATGACCTTCAGAGAGTGATTCCATCAGAGGTTATTGAACTAGATGATGACTTTATTTATGAAGAGAGACCAGTTAAGATCTTAGATACTAAAGAACGAGCCACGAGGCGCAAAGTCATTCGCATGGTCAAGGTCCAATGGTCAAACCACGACGAGAATAATGCTACGTGGAAAACTGAGGCAGAAATGCAGGCCAAGTATCCACAGTTGTTTCTTGAGGCCGATGCAGCTATGGGGACATAGTTTTGAAAATGAGTGGGGGAAGATGTCATAGCCATATAGAGATAAGGTAAGAAAAGTATTAATTATATGCAAGTCTCACCCTATTTTAATCTTGCACTAGTTATTTGAGTAAAACTTCGAGGACGAAGTTTGTTTTTAAGGAGGGTAGATTATAATACCCTAAAATTTAGCTGTGTTGATAATAACATTCTAAGAAATAATTTAGTATTATTTCGCTATGTTGATAATATCTTTCTACTTAAGAAATTAAATTGAATTGGGAAATAAATTATTTTTTTCCGGATAAGAGATTTGTTGAAAGAAAGGAATTATTTTCCAAGGGAGAATAATTTAGTCACTAAAAAAATATATTTTATGAGGGAAATATTAAGACAATTATTTTTCAAGGGGAAATAATTTTTAGAGGTATATTTTCCAATGAAAAGTATTTTTTCGAATTAAAAAAAAATGAATACATGACAATAGTATTAGTTAGGTAAGTATTATTTTTCTAACAACCTTTAGATTAAGTATAGTTAAATTTATGAGATTTAACATGAAATTAGCAGTAATCCATAGGGATGGCAAAAAAGCCCATACACTATGTTGAAAAGCTAAAACCGAATTTTCGGTTTGGTTTTGGGGAATACTATCAGGGATGGGCCAAGGATTGGGGATATTTTCGGGATTTTATCGGGGACGGGGATAGGGATGAGGGAAGTAGTGTAATACCCATAAATTTAGTCGCATTATTATCGCTTGGAAAGAAATGGAATTAAATTCAAGAACGAAAAGAATTTTAATTCCAAGAACCCGTGAAGTCGGAAATAATTTAAATAAATAAATTATTGCACGGGAGCCAAAAGTGGACGAATTTAAACCCGACGGATCCAAGATTTCGAATACGAAATAATCTTGAGTCGAAATAGATATAAAAATAGGAATTTATAACCCGAGAATGACCCGAAAAATCGAGCCCGAGAACGTAGGAGGACAGAAGCCCGAAAGAGATGAGAAAAGGCACGACGGATCGCAAGACCCGGCCCAGGCCGAAGCCCAGGCCGAAGCCCAGGCCGGAGGCCGCGCGGCCTCGGCGCGTTCCCGTGCCACCACCGCGCCAAGCTGACAGGCTGCGGGGACTCACGCGTTTGGTGATTTTCTTGCCAAAAATTCAACCCTCTACTATGGAAACTCGATCAACTTCGGGGAAAAGGTATAGGGGACGATTTTTGGGTGATCCTTACCCCTAATTTCAGATCATATACCCCAACAATTCCCCCCTACCATCCCATATTCTCTCCCAACTTCATCCAATCCAAAAACCCCAAGTTCTTGAGTTGTGGTTTTTCCGGCGATCAAATCCGATCAAGGTGGACTTGTGGAGCAAGGTTCAAGGCTGTAGGTAGTTGGTAAGGTGTAGATTAGGATTTTTATCTCTTTAAATCAATCCTTCGATCTAACTACGGAGTATTCTTGCGTTTTCGTTTCCATGGCCAAAGGAGGAAGGAAACGTGGTGATTAATCCGTTCGTGGCATTCCGTAGGCGGCCGACCACCCCTTAGATGTCCTAGGATTCATACCAAGTAAGTCAATGCCTTACGTATCAATTTCGGTGGCTTAGGGACGTTCGTAACACAAGAGTTAATCAAAACATTAAAATCGGACTCAAAAATCTCTTCTTTACGCGTTTTCTGAAATCCGCCTAAAACTCCTATTTCGATTATCCAAAACGAAAAACCCCAAACTATGATTTTGTTCCTAACACCTTAATCTAGATTGTGTCAAAATTTCAAGTATTTTTTTTTATCAACGTTGGTCCCTGAAATCACATCTGATATTTTCTGAGTTTTTCCACAAAACCGAAAAAGCTGACAGAATTTCGTGTCCGACCTCTTTGGCATTTTTCTAATGGATCCCATCAAAAATAATCTTTGATGTAAAAAAAAAGTTGTAGTTAACTGTCTCAAGAATGTGTCTGTAAAATTTCGTGAGTTTTTGTTAACTTTTTCGACCTCCGAACGTGATCCGGTTGTTCTGCATTTTTAAAAGAAAATAAGAACAGATTTTACAAATCGGATTTCATGCGTGAATCTGATCTATTCTGGAGTGTTTTCGGATAAAATGACTCTAATAAAACTTGTTAATTTTTGTGTCATGTATGTGCCTTTAAATTTTCATAATTTTTGGAGTTCGTTTGCTAGGCCGAAAACGTGTTTTAAAAACAGTGCGCTGTTACCGGAAATTTGGACAGATTATGCTTTTTAATAAGTTCGTAAAATTTGACTTGTCTCCTTACCTGATTTCGAGAAACATAAAACATGAAAGTTGTTCGTTAGAACGTTTTTGATATACTGTGCGAATTTCAAATCGATCGCCTTTAAAATAATTTTTAAACGAAAAAGGCGCAAACTGTGATGAATATGTATTAAACTTTGTGGATTGTGATTTTCTATACAAACGGACGAGTGTTCCTTCGAATGTTAAAAATAAATTTTCAAAAATCTCGTTACACTAGGTTGAGAATGATCTCGGTATGTTAGTTAGGGGGTGAGTGCTCTGCAGGGTGCCCCTGTAACACCCCGGATTTGGTAACCCAGGCCGGGATGCCACCGCCAGATCTCCCTAGCAAGACACGTCAATTCGAGCTTGCTAAAGAGATGCAAGGCTATGGGTACTCGAAAGAATTTAAAACATTTTAAAGAATGAGTCCGGAATAATAATACTTAAATTTAAAATACGAGATAGCAATCATTCATGCACGCAATAGAGTAAGTAATGCAGCGGAAAGTAATCGCGACCAACATGGTCAAAACTCGGGTTTAACAGGCCCGATTAGATGGTATTAAAAATGCAGGAAATGAAAGTGTTCATGAAAGTCCCCCCAAATGCATGGGCATGCATCACTCGACATACTCTGTAGAAGAAAAATAACAATGGGATTATCAGTATAAAAATATACTGAGTAAGTCAATTCCTAACAAAACAATTAAGAGGTTACATGTGTTTAATTAAAAATAGATATTTCATGCTTCATTGGAAATATTTAAAATTCATAATCTAACTTCCAGCGGAAAAGCATAATTAATTACACGAGAATAGAATACAAAATTTAAAGGCATAATTAAGAAGCGTAATTTAAAAGCGTAATAACTAAATACAGCTTAATTAAATACATACACAAGTCATTTAGTATTATCCCGCTAACTAAGAAGAGGACACCACAAGGGAGATCACTAAAGAGGCAATCTCAAATCGTAGGACCACTAACGAGGCAGACAAAATTTAAAGGCATAATTAAGAAGCGTAATTTAAAAGTGTGATAAATAAATACAGCTTAATTAAATACACACACAAGTCTTTTAGTATTATCCCGCTAACTAAGAAGAGGACACCACACAAGGGAGATCACTAACGAGGCAATCTCAAATTGTAGGACCACTAACGAGGCAGTCCAAATAAAAGGGAGACTACTAACGACGCAGTCTCAATAATCGTAGGACCACTAACGAGGCAGTCCAAATAAACACAGCGCGCGAGATCACTAACGAGGCAATCTCAGATAGTAGGGAGACCACTAACGAGGCAGTCTCAAAGATAATTGTATGAAGATTGGCTCAGCCTAGTGAACGGGATTTTTCGAAAATTTATGTTTGTCGTATAAAAAGATTCAAAATCGCATTTCATAGTTCGAGTTTTTTTCTCAAGTTCGAAAATTCCAATTCGCCACAGGTTACGCCCTTTTAATTTAAAATTTCATCTTACAGTCAAAAATTCTAAAATTCACCCAGTAGCTTAAAAACACCTTTACGAAAAACTTTCATGTTTCGAGTTTCTCCAAATAAGGTTTCGAAGTTGGTCGAAATTTGAGTTTATTACAAGAAGGGTTTTCTACTAGAAAGGCCAATTTCGACACAGTTTAGTCCAACACAGATTAAAAATTCAATTCAAGTCTAATTGGTCTGAATTTTTACAGGTTGTAGAAGATACCTTAATGAAAAACTTTCGTGTTTTAAGTTTTTGGAAATAATGAGATTCAAGTGTTCAAAAATCGCCCTTAAAACACTGTCAACGCATGGTTTCCAAAATCGGCTCGACACAGTTTTAAAATTCGTCCGTTTTAACATATCAACTGAACTCCAAAATTTATGAAATTTTGTATGCATGATCAAGACATAAATATCTACAACTCTTGTTTACAAATGCAAGTTTGGTTCGGTATAGAAATGGGTGAAAAACATGCATCAAGTTAGACCATTAAAACTGTCAAGGTTTCGAACGTTCGGTTTTTACACAGAAACTTTACGTTGCAATTTGGGGTATCAAACCTTTATAGGAATGGCTGAAATTTTGACACAAGGTAGATTACAGTCTTATGAACAAAATCTATGTTGAAAAGTTTTTGGTTTGAATTCCCGAAGATAAGGTTTTAGTCGAATTACTAAAATGGGTCAAAAAGAGGGTTTTTGCAACCAGATTTTAGTTTCGAGTTTAGTTCTTGTATTTTAAACAAGAAGAAACCACAAAAATTTTAGAGTAAGGTCTTGACTTACCTATTCAGAGAATGGGATCGTTGTAGGGGCTTTTCGAATGTCCTAAGGTCACGACGAACGACCAACTTCTCCGATCTCTTCTTGTTCGCCCCCGACGTGAAATTGTAACAAGGAATAGAGTGTTAGATTTCAAGTTTCTGGATCTATGGATGAATAAAAAGCTATACTACAACTTACCAAAGTCCTAGAAAGCAGAGGCTTCTTCCCGATCGTCTTGCCTTCACCGGAATCCTTGCCAGAAAGTGAACTCGAAGGGTTTTTGGCTTGGAGAGGAAGAATGAGGGAGGAGAAGTTGTGCTTTCTGTAAGAATGGGAAGGAGACGTCCCTATCCAGTTCATAAGCCTTTCCTAAGGCTGTGATCGGCTTGCCAGCGATAGGATTCGAATTTTTGGCAAGAAAATCGCCATGGAATGAAAGTTTACACCTCCTGCTCCTCTGGCGCGGTGATGACGCGCTCGTATTGCTTTGCCCGCGCGACGTACGCGCATGCTCAGCCTTGGACGCGTCGACCTCCTCTCGCGCGGTGGCCGCGCGGAGGGCGCACGACGTCCGGTTTGGCCGGTTCGAGCGGTTCGTGTGGTCCGTCGAGTCTTTTCCTCTTTTCTCTGTCGGGTTTCTATCCTCTAAATTTTCGGTTCGACTTTTCAGGTCATTTCTGGATCGTAATTCCTATGATTAATGTTCGTAACACTCCCGTGTAATAATTTAATTAATTAAATTACTTTCAACTCCATGGGTTCTTAGAATTTTAAATTCTTTCGTTATCGAATTTAATCAAATTTCCCGGGTATTACAGTCTACCCCCCTTAAGAATCAACTTCGTCCTCGAAGTTGGGTATTAGCTTCTTGCGAGTTAAAACTTAAATTTTATGATCCATTATTAATATTATGGTTTGGTATGATTTTGTATGACTGTGCTTAGAATTAAAATTTCTAAGTTGCCTACGTACCCCGTGAAGGGATCAAGCCATTACATAGTTCAAAAAAATTTGAATTTGTTTTTCTCGGGTGTTACATCCTCCCCCCCCCCCCCCCCCTTAAGAATACAGTTATGTCCCCATAACTGTGGTCGGGTCCTCTTGGAAGATGGTCGGGTAACGTCGCTTCATATCGGCTTCCAACTCCCATGTCGTTGTTTCCGTCCCGTGGTTTGACCATAGAACCTTGACCATCTTTACAGCGTTATTCCTTGTTATTCTTTCCTCATAGTCGAGTACTTGTACCGGGATTTCTTCGTAGGTTAGATCATCGTCCAATTCGATTACGTCCGGTTGAAGTACATGTGCCGGGTCGGGTACATACTTCTTTAATTGGGAGACGTGGAACACATTGTGAACACGTGCCAACTGTGGCGGCAATGCTAGCCGATACGCTAGATTTCCCACTCTTTCTAGGATCTCATACGGTCCTATGTATCGGGGACTCAATTTCCCTCGCTTGCCAAAGCGCATCACACCCTTCATTGGTGACACCTTCAACATAACTTTATCGCCGATTTGAAACTCCGAGTCTTGCCGTCTCATGGCTGTATAACTCTTTTGCCGGTCTTGAGCGGCTCTCATCTTTTCTTGGATTACCTTGATTTGTTGAGCCATGTCCTCAACAAGTTGTGGTCCAACTACCACAGTCCTATCACTTTCTTCCCAGCTCAACGGACTTCGGCACTTCCGTCCATACAGTGCCTGGAAAGGTGCCATGCCGATGCTAACATGGTAGCTATTGTTGTAAGAAAACTCGATCAAAGGTAAATGGTTTTCCCAACTCCCTTTAAACTCCAGTACACATGCCCTTAACATGTCTTCCAACGTTTGGGTCGTCCTCTCTGTCTGTCCATCCGTCATGGGGTGGAACGCGGTACTCATCTTTATTTGTGTACCGAGAGCTTCTTGCAGTTTCATCCAAAAATGAGAGGCAAATCTACAGTCTCTATCCGAGATGATGTCATGTGGTACTCCATGCCGACGTACCACATTGTCGACATACGCCTTTGCCAGTTGGTCCATTGACCAAGTGTCCTTCATTGGGATAAAGATGGCAGCTTTCGTCAACCTATCTACGATCACCCAGATTTTATTCATCCCTTTTGGTGACCGCGGAAACCCCAAAATGAAATCCATTGAAATGCTATCCCATTTCCAATTCGGGATTTCCAATGGTTGCATTAGCCCTAGGGGTTTTCGGCGTACTGCCTTAATCCTCTGGCAGGTGAGGCATCTCGCCACAAACTCGGCTACTTCTCTTTTCATGTTCGGCCACCAATAGTTCTTCTTTAAATCTTTGTACAGCTTGTCGCCCACGGGATGGACCCAATAGGAGGTATTATGGCCTTCCTCCATCACTTTTTGCTTCAGGTCAACGCATTTTTGTCGTATGCACCACCTTCCCTTGAAGCGGATGCTCCCGTCCTCATGAATTTTGAAACCATTGCTTTTCCTTCAGCAATGCTCTCCCTAATTTCCTCCAACTTCTCATCACCCGGTTGGGCGAGTCGTATTTCATCGAATATGGTAGGTCCCATTACCATCGCGTTGACAACTTCGTTTACTGTGCCAGAATGCACCAACTCTAGACTCAATTTTGCCAAATCTCTGTACAACTCGACCGGTATCAAAAGTGAATTCTCCACGTGTTGAGTCTTTCGCCTTAAGGCATCAGCTACGACGTTGGCTTTTCCTTTGTGATCAGCGATCTCTAAGTCATAATCCTTTATCAGCTCCAACCATATTCTTTGCCTCAGATTCAGCTCTTTTTGCGTGAATATATACTTGAGGCTCTTATGGTCGGTGAACATCCGACACTTTCGCCAATAGAGATAATGTCTCCATATTTTTAAGGCGAACACGACTGCGGCCAGTTCTAAGTCGTGTGTCGGGTAGTTCTCCTCGTGTGGTTTTAGTTGACGCGATGCGTATGCTATAACCCTTTGATCTTGCATCAGAACGCACCCCAATCCTTCTTTCGAAGCGTCGCTGTATACCTCGAAGTCACCATTCTCCGATGGTAACGCCAATACTGGCGCTGTGGTAAGTCATTACTTCAGATCTTGAAACGCGGATTCACACTTACTCGTCCACTCGTAATTTGCTCCTTTCTTCAGCATTTGAGTTAAGGGTCGTGCGATTCTCGAGAAGTCCTTCACGAATCGCCTATAGTATCATGCCAGTCCAAGGAAACTCCTTATCTCTGTTGGATTCTTCGGCGGTACCCACTCGGTCACTGCCGAGATCTTTGCCGGATCTACTGCCACTCCGTTGGCGGATACTATATGCCCAAGAAATGCCACTTCTTTTAACAAAAAGTCGCATTTGAACATGCCATACAACTGATTTGTTCGCAAGATCCCTAACACTTTGTGCAAGTGCTCGGAATGTTCTTCCTCGCCTTTCGAGTAGATCAGGATGTCATCTATGAACACCACTACGCATTGATCTAATAATTCTCGAAATACATTGTTCATGAGATTCATGAACATTGCTGGGGCGTTTGTTAGCCCGAATGATAACAGCGTGAACTCATAGTGCCCGTAGCGAGTTCTGAATGCCGACTTTGGAATATCCTTCTCGGCGATCCTCAATTGGTGATATCCAGATCGCAGGTCGATCTTTGAGAATACTGAAGCTCCCTTCAGTTGGTCGAATAAATCCTCGATCATGGGTGGGTACTTGTTCTTGACGGTGACCTGATTAAGTCCTCTATAATCAATGCATAGTCGTAAGCCTCTGTCTTTCTTCTTAGCAAATAAGACCGGTGCTCCCCATGGAGACTTGCTCGGCCTTATGTATCCCTTTTCCAACAACTTCTCGAGTTGCTCCTTTAGTTCCTTCATTTCCAGTGGCGCTATGCGGTAAGGAGCTTTTGAGACGGGTTCCGTTCCCGGGATGAGATCTATGGTGAATTCAAGATCTCTCTCAGGTGGCATGCCGGGAACGTCTTCAGGAAACACATTCGGGTATTCTCTCACCACCGGAATGTTGTCTACCTTGACTCCTTCAGCCTCAAGGTTATGAACGTAGCATGCATATAACGCGTAACCTTTACGCATTAAGCTACATAACTTGAGGGCGTTAACTATCCTGTTAGACTTCTTAGGGGGCTGAGAGTAAAAGATGACTCTCTTCCCTCTACTCTTTGACAGCGTGATCTTTTGCTTTTGACATTCGATCAAGGCCTTATATCGGGTTAACCAGTCCATCCCTAGTATGACGTCAAAGTCTCTAACGTTGAATTCTACCAAGTTTGCGAAGAATTCCACGTTCTTGATCACTATAGGAATTCCGTTGTAACGCTTAGAGCATGCTATTACTTCTCCAGAAGGTAGTTGAATTCCTAAGCTAATCGTCTCGCACTTAGGTAGATATAGTTCAGATATAACTCTCGAATATATAATCGAACAACTAGCTCCGGAATCAAATAAAACTCTAAGTGGAGTGCTTAAGACATGAAATGTACCTGCCATCACATCACCCTGTGCGGGTACATCAGCCTGGTTGATCATGTTCAACCTTCCCATTGGCCTCCCTTGATTGGCCAGATGGTTCTGATTCAGGTTCGGATTTTGTTGCTGGTTTGGCGGGCGCTGGTTTTGATTTTGATTTGGTGGGCGCTGGTTTTGATTTTGAGGGGGTCGATATCCCTGATTGTTACCGTTCCTACCCCCTTGGTTGAACGGTCTATCGGGTCCAATGACCAAATCTTCTCTTTTCGTGATGTTCTCGAGTCAGGTTCGACATTCCTCCCTCCGATGGCGAACACGGCCGTACCGGAAACATTCACCCATCTGAGGGCATCTCCTCACCAGATGTGTCCTGCCACACCTCGGACACGGTGGCACTCGTCCTACTTGGTTGAAGTTCCGACCAGTGTTGTTTTGAAAGTCCCTGTTTGGTCCTCCCCGAATGTTGTCCCCACCAGTAGCGCTGCCAGCATTGTTGTCTCGGTTCCTTTTGTCCGGTCCTTGTGACCCTCGACTGGATTCCCCAACAGCCTTTCTCTTTAGCGGTTGTACTCGTGCGACTGCTACCGCACGGTCGTAGACAGCTTGCAGATCCGGATAGCTAACTTCGGTGATCACTTACCGAATTGATAAATTCAGTCCCATTTCAAGTTTCTGCGCCTTCTCCCCATCCGTCGGTACCATCCTAGGTGCGAACCTCACCAACTCCTTAAACCATGCATAGTATTCTTGAACAGATTTTTTCCCTTGCTTTAGGGACAGAAACTCTTCGTACGCCGCCGCCTTAGCACTCATGGGGTAGAAACGCTCCCGGAGTAACACCATAAACTCATTCCATGAGTAAGGTTCGTCGTCTTCGTGGAGTTTTCCCTGGGTAGCTTGCCACCAGTCATCGGCCTCGCCTCCAAGATAGTACGAAGCTATGTGAACCTTTTCTCCCTCCGGGCATCTTACCGCATTTAGTAATTTGTCAAAAGTCCTTAACCACTCCTCAAGCTTAGCCGGGTCTTCCTCACCCACGTAGTAGGGCGGTCGGTAGGGGTTCACCGACGCCAAGTAATTGAGTCTTGCTTCCGGCGGAGGTGCCGCCGCAGCTCTGCCTTGGTCAACATAAGCGTTGCCAAGTGCGACCAGTAGCTCCTCTATATTCCTCATCCGTTCATCCGCGGGATTGGGTATCGGGCCTGCTGGATTTGGTGCTTCGACGTTAGGCACCGGCTCATCGGGTTGCCTTGGTGCGTCGTGGGTGTTGGAGTGGTAGGTAAGGTTCTTGGTCGCCCTCTTGGTGCCATTCTGTTACAAACACAAGAGTTTTAGATCTCCTTGGAGAAGTATTAGGTAATGATTGTTAAGTGATTCATTAAATAAAGGATAGTATTAACTGGTATCAATCCACTGGAACCTGTTAGTAAAGATTGTTTGGAGTTTAGTGTACTAGTTGTTATTGTTGGGAGTTGTTTAATACTTGTTTTGTCTTCGTTTTCGTTCGTGTTCGTTTTTTTTCGTGAATAGTCACCTGTTCAGTTTTTTTTTCAAGACCCTAGGATCTAGGGTTCAGGGTTTTCAGGGTTCAGGGTTTGACTGTTATCTCTTTATTATATACATATATATATATATTGTTTATTTATTAATACTTGTACCTTTGTTTGGTTGAGTCTCTTCAAGGTATTTGAGAAAATTATAATAAAGTGTAAAGGATAATTTAAATATATATAAAAATAATAATGCTTGTAATTTTATTGCTCAATAGGATACTTTATTGGGTTACAAGCAATAGAAACGGGAATAGTAGTGCTGACAAATAAAAAAAAAGAAATAATAGTGCATCAGCATGTATCTCTAAGTCTAGATTGAATGGGTAGGTGCATCCTCGATGGGATCGTCCTCGTCGCTGGATACGTCGATCGGGCTAGATGTCCCAACGGGCTCAGGGCTCTGAGGGAATACGTCATCAGCTAGGTGGGTCAGTTCCATCCCCAAGTGCCCTACTAGCATCTCTAATTCGTTATTCTTGTTTTAAAGTGCAACCACTTGGGTTTGAAGTTCGGCGACTTGGGCCTTGAGTTGGGTTATATCATGACGATCAGCTTCCCTAAGGTGCCCCAGATGGGCCATGTTACCCTCTAACTGTCCTACTCGAGCCTTGAAGTGATTGATATGTTGTTGTGATTCTAGGTAGGCGTTCATTAGTTTCATCATAAGGTTGGCCATGTTCGCGTTTGGTTCGGCCATCTAATGTCAACAAGGTAAGTTAGAGTTAGAACATGTTTCAAGCAAGATGCATGAATTTAAATCTATATGTAATATGCACATGCAATCCCCCCCACTGAAAATTTAATTTATGCATGCGTTTATTTATCCATGGGTTTTAAAAATAAATTTATCTTCATGGATAATCCAAAATTAAGGAAAAAAGTTTTGGGCCATTATATTGGGCCAACATAATAATTTGGACTAAGGTAGAAAACATGAGTATTGGGCTTAACATAATAATTAAATATTGGGCTAGAAATATCTTTGGGCTTAATATAATAGTTTTAAAAATAATAATGGATTTAAAAGTAATGGTTTATAAATAATACTAGTTTAAAAATAATGGTTTAAAAATAATAATAGTAGCTTAAAAAAATATTCCGGGCTCTGATACCAACTCGTAACACCCCGGATTTGGTAACCAGGTCGGGATGCCACCGCCACATCTCCCTAGCAAGAAACGTCAATTCGAGCTTGCTAAAGAGATGCAAGGCTATGGGTACTCGAAAGAATTTAAAACATTTTAGAGAATGAGTCTGGAATAATAATACTTAAATTTAAAATACGAGATAGCAATCATTCATGCACGCAATAGAGTAAGTAATGCAGCGGAAAGTAATCGCGGCCAACATGGTCAAAACTCGTGTTTAACAGGCCCGATTAGACAGTATTAAAAATGCAGGAAACGAAAGTGTTCATGAAATGCATGGGCATGCATAACTCAACATACTCTGTAGAAGAAAAATAACAACGGGATTATCAGTATAAAAATATACCGAGTAAGTCAATTCCTAAAAAAACAATTAAGGGGTTACATGTGTTTAATTAAAAATAGATATTTCATGCTTCATTGGAAATATTTAAAATTCATAATCTAACTTGCAGCGGAAAAGCATAATTAATTACACGAGAATAGAATACAAAATTTAAAGCCATAATTAAGAAGCGTAATTTAAAAGCGTGATTACACAAGGGAGATCACTAACGAGGCAATCTCAAATCGTAGGACCACTAACGAGGCAGTCCAAATAAAAGGGAGACCACTAACGAGGCAGTCTCAATAATCGTACGACCACTAACGAGGCAGTCCAAATAAACACAGCGCGCGAGATCACTAACGAGGCAATCTCAGATAGTAGGGAGACCACTAACGAGGCAGTCTCAAAGATAATTGTATGAAGATCGGCTCAGCCTAGTGAACGGGATTTTTCGAAAATTTATGTTTGTCGTATAAAAAGATTCGAAATCGCATTTCATAGTTCGAGTTTTTTTCTCAAGTTCGAAAAATCCAATTTGCCACAGGTTACGCCCTTTTAATTTAAAATTTCATCTTACAATAAAAAAATTCTAAAATTCACCCAGTAGCTTAAAAACACCTTTACGAACAACTTTCATGTTTCGAGTTTCTCCAAATAAGGTTTCGAACTTGGTCGAAATTTGAGTTTATTACAAGAAGGGTTTTCTACTAGAAAGGCCAATTTCGACACAGTTTAGTCCAACAAAGATTAAAAATTCAATTCAAATCCAATTGGTCTGAAATTTTTACAGGTTGTAGATTAAAAATTCAATTCAAGTCCAATTGGTCTGAAATTTTTACAGGTTGTAGAAGACACTTAATGAACAACTTTCTTGTTTTAAGTTTTTGGAAATAATGAGAGTCAAGTGTTCAAAAATCGCCTCAACACACTGTCAACGCATGGTTTCAAAAATCGGTTCGACACAGTTTTAAAATTCGTCCGTTTTAACATATCAAATGAACTCCAAAATTTATGAAATTTTGTATGCATGATCTAGACATAAATATCTACAACTCTTGTTTACAAATGGAAGTTTAGTTCGGTCTAGAAATGGGTGAAAAACATGCATCAAGTTAGACCATTAAAACTGTGAAGGTTTCGAACATTCGGTTTTTACACAGAAAATTTATGTCGCGATTTGGGGTATCAAAACTTTATGGGAATGGCTGAAATTTTGACACAAGGTAGATTACGGTCTTATGAACAAAATCTATGTTGAAAAGTTTTTGGTTTGAATTCCCAAAGATAAGGTTTTAGTCGAATTACTGAAATGGGTCGAAAAGAGGGTTTTTTAAATCCGATTTTAGTTTCGAGTTTAGTTGTATTTTAAACAACAAGAAAACACAAAAATTGTAGAGTAAGGTCTTGACTTACCTATTTAGAGAGTGGGATCATTGTAGGGGCTTTTCGAATGTCCTAAGGTCACGACAAACGGCCAACTTCTCCGATCTCTTCTTGTTCGCCCCCGACGTGAAATTGTAACAAGGAATAGAGTGTTAGATTTCGAGTTTCTGGGATCTATGGACGAATTAAAAACTATACTACAACTTACCAAAGTCCTAGAAAGCAGAGGCTTCGTCCCGATTGTCTCGCCTTCGCCGGAATCCTTGCCGAAAAGTGAACTCGAAGGGTTTTTGGCTTGGAGAGGAGGAATGAGGGAGAAGTTGTGTTTTCTGTAAGAATGGGTAAGGGGACGTCCCTATCCCGTTCATAAGCCTTTCCTAAGGCTGTGATCGGCTTGCCATCGATAGGAATCGAATTTTTGGCAAGAAAATCGCCATGGAAGGAAAGTTTACACCTCCTGCCCCTCTGGCACGGTGATGACGCGCTCGTATTGCTTTGCCCGCGCGACGTACGTGCGTGCTCAGCCTTGGACGCGTCGACCTCTCGCGCGGTGGGCGCGCGACGTCCGGTTTGGCCGGTTCCAGCGGTTCGTGTGGTCCGTCGGGTCTTTTCCTCTTTTCTCTGTCGGGTTTCTATCCTCTACATTTTCGGTTCGACTTTTCGGTCATTTCTGGATCGTAATTCCTATGATTAATGTTCGTAACACTCCTGTGTAATAATTTAATTACTTAAATTACTTTCAACTCCATGGGTTCTCGGAAATTTAAATTCTTTCGTTCTCGAATTTAATCAAATTTCCCGGGTATCACAGCCCCCTAACTATTCACTTCATGTCTATATGGACGATGGTGACCCGTTACGAGAAATTGAGCCAAAATGGCGAAATATATAGGGCCTACACTCTCAGGAGTATCCGTATGGGTTTCTCAAGGCTCCGGAGTGGTACTATGTATGGCGGATACGGCTGCGGCCGCCGGATTACCGGCTAAACGAAATGTTGTTGAGATTGCTCTGCAATCGTGAGAAACTTGCGAAATACGAGAAGCTCGATTGTGGCGTAAAGGGAATTAAAAGACTTAATTATATTGTTTTTAAATTTATCTGTGCCTTTAGAATTATGCGAATTAAATTTTTGTTTATTATTTGGGCGAATTATAAGTTTTTAAATATGCATGAGCAAAAGTGTTTTTAAACTGTTAAATTTTAAAACCCCTTCATTGCTACGTTAGGGATTGATTTACTCAGTATTTTATATACTGATAAACGTTGTTTTTATATTTTCTGTTACAGAGTACGGAGATATGGCATGAGCATTTCATGCATTGGGCGGGAATAATGTTGCATTACCTTTATGTCGCATTTCCTTTTGGACTTTATTAGACTTTGCGTTTTGGCCATGTTGGCCCAAGATTTACTTCCGCTGCTATTATTTTATGATGCATGGATTATATAATATTACTTTTAAATTATTATTCGATGGGCTTGTTTTTAAATTATTTTTGAAATACCTTTAGCCTTGCATCTCTCAAGGGAGCTCGAATGAAGTCGTGTCTTGCTTGAGAGGTGTGGCGGTGGCATCCCGGCCTGGGTTACCAAAATCGGGTGTTACAAATTGGTATCAGAGCCCGAAATATTTTAAAGCTATTATTTTAAAGAGCCCGGAATATTTTTAACTATTATTTTTAAGCTATTATTTTTAAACTATTAAATTTTTCTAGAGCCCAAATTATTTTACTTCAATTATTATTTTTAATAGCCCAAATTTTCAAGCCCAAACATTTAGCCCAACATTTTATTTACTTGTTATCTAAGCCCAATTATTTTTGCCCAATACCTATATTTTTATTTGAGCCCAAGATTTTATTATCTTTGGCCCAATATAGAGGCTCAAACATTTTACCAGTGTTATTTTTAAATTATCCATGGAAAAAAAATTATTTTTAAAAGCCCATGGAAGAATAAATAAATACATTGCATGAATTAAATTTTTGGGGGTTGGATATGCATAATTGCATGTATGTTTAAATTCTTGTATCTCCTAACCTCACTCTAGACATATTCTAACTCTAACCTATTTTGTTGACACTAGATGGCCGAACCAAATGTGAATATGGTGAATCTTATGATGAAATTGACCAACGCATATCTCGAATCACAACAACACATAAAGTATTTCAAAATGCAAGTAGGACAGCTGGAGGCTAACATGGCCCATCTGGGACACCTTAGGGAAGCGGATCATCATGACCTAACCCAACTCAAAGCTCAATTCACTAAACTCCAAGCTCAAGTGACTGAGCTCAAGCTCAAGGTCCAACAAGAACGATGACCTAGAGGCGCAAGTGGAGAACTTGGGATGGGAACTGACTAACCTAGCTGATGACATGTTTCCTCATAGCCCCGAGCCTGCACCCGATGCTGCTGGACCCATTCGGCCACCGAGCCCAATCTTCCATGGACCACTGGGCCAAGGCCCCATTTACATATCGAGCGACGAGGAAGACCCTATGGAGGATCAGGCTACCTATTCTCCCTAGACTTAGGGATATATTGATGCATTATTATTACTAGTTCTATTTCCCTTTTTCAAACCATTACTAGCATTGCTATCCTCATTCTATGGCTTGTATCCGAATAAAGTTATCTTATTGAGCAATAACGCTACAAGCTTTTATATTATACTCTTTATATTTAAAATACTCTTCACTCGCCATTATATTTTCAAAGACCTTGTCGGGTTCAATCAAACAAAATATACAAGTAGTTGTTTGGAAAAAAAAATCCAAACAAATTCCTAATAACCACAAAAATACACCACACTCCAAACAACTCCTACTAACGCCGTTTCGATTCAATAAAACCTATTGATACCATTTTTATTCAATGAATCATTTTACAAACACTCTACTATACTCTTACAAATATCTAATCTCCTTGTGCTTGTAACAGAATGGCACCAAGAGGACGACCGCGAAACCAACCCATTCCACCGCAAACTAATGAAGTGCCGCAACACCCCACTGAGCCGGCTCAGAATATGGGTGATCAAAACCAAGGTGGGCAAGCCGCCCATGTACCAAACAATGTAGGCGACCGTCTATGAACGATCGAGGAAGTCCTAATTGCGTTGGGCAACGCGCAAGTAAACCAAGGACAAGCTGCGGCGATACCTCCGCCTCAGGCTCGTATTAACTATCTAGCTATGGTGAATCCTTACCAGCTGCCACACTATGCCGGTGAGGAGGGGATGCCCTTAGCAGGGTGCGTGTTTCTGGTGTGGTCGGACTGGCCATCAGAGGCGTGACTGCCGGACTAGAATTGAAAATATCACCAAGAGGAAGGATCTGGTTACGGGACCAGCGCATCCTTGTAATCAAAATGGTCGGAATTGAAACAATCAGGGGTACCGACCCCCTCAAAATCAGAATCCCAATCAGAACCAGCGCCCTCCACAGAACTAGAACTCGAATCACCCGCCAAATCAGCAGGGCAACCAAAGACGCCCTATGGGACGACTCAATGTGATAAACCAAGCTGACGTACCTGTGCAAGGTGACGTGATGGCAGGTACATTTCACGTTTTAAGCATACCTCTTAAGGTTCTGTTTGACTCAGGAGCTAGTTGTTCTATTATATCATCAAGGGTCTTAACCGAACTAGATCTACCTAAGTACGAGATGATTAACTTAGGAATTCAAATACCTTCAGGAGAAGAAGTATCATGCTCTAAACGTTATAACGGAATTCCGATAGTTATCAAGAACGTAGAATTCTTTGCGAACTTGGTAGAATTTGACTTGAGGGACTTCGACGTTATACTGGGAATGGAATGGATGACCCAGTATAAAAACGGTGATTAAATCTCACAAGCAGAAAATCACCATGTCGAAAAGTAGGGGAAAGAGAGTCATCTTTTACTTTCAACAAGATTGTGAACGCCCTGAAGTTATGTAGCCTAATGCGTAAGGGATACGCATTGTATGCATGCTACACTCACAACCTTGAAGCGGAAGAGGACAAGGTTGATAACATCCCAGTAGTAAGAGAATACCCGGATGTATTTCCTGAAGACATTCCTGGCATGCCACCTGAGAGACATTTTGAATTCATCATAGATCTCATTCCGGGAACGGAACCTATTCCAAAGGCTCCTTACTGCATGGAGCCACTGGAAATGAAAGAGTTGAATGAAAAACTCGAGGAATTGTTGGAGAAAGGATACATAAGATCAAGTACGTCTCCGTGGGGAGCACCGGTCTTATTTGTTAAGAAGAAAGACGGAGGACTACGTCTTTGCATCGACTATAGAGGACTCAATCAAGTGACCATCAAGAACAAGTATCCGTTACCGAGGATTGAGGACTTATTTGACAGTTGAAGGGAGCTTCGGTGTTCTCAAAGATCGACTTGCGGTCTGGTTATCACCAGCTAAGAATTGCCAAGAAGGATATCCCGAAAACGGCATTCCGAACTCGTTATGGACACTATGAGTTCACAGTGTTATCCTTTGGATTAACAAACGCACCTGCAATGTTTATGAACCTCGTGAATAACGTGTTTCGGGAATTGTTAGATCAGTGCGTTTTGGTTAGAGCTGTAAAACAAACAAACTGTTCGCGAACAAAGCTCGGTTCGGCTCGTGTTCGTTCGTTAACTGTTTGTTTGTTAAGCTTAACGAGCCGAGCTCGAACACGAAAATGAGCTCGTTTGCTTAACGAACGAATACGAGCTTTGTTCGCGAACAGTTCGAAATTGTTCGTATATGTTCGTTAATAGGGTAATATTGTAATTTCATATTATTATTTTTAATTATTTATTAATTTTAATAAATTTGAAAATTTCTAACCTAAACCTAATTTCCCCTTTCCACATCTCATACTCAGAATTCGATTTCATCTCCCCCATCGCCGCACACAGCACCCCATCTCATCGGCTTCTTCTTCTTCACTCTCATCGCCGCCATCCGGCCCTTTCGCCCACCGGCCGCCGCCATCTTCCCAATTCCTCTCATCCGCCGTCGCCGAGTCGACGACCCTCTGCCTTTTGCCCCCAACGGTAAGTATTTTTTATATTGTGTCCTTCAACGCGTTTTACTCGCAAGAACGGCGATTTTATTGAGATAGAATCTCTTTCGAATAATCCACAATAAGCATGATGCTAGTGAATAAATTTCCAGTTCTCATTCAAACTTGTGGTATTGTTTTATTTCGAAGGCAGTATACAATGGTTATATTAGTTATTGTTAGAATATATGGTTCATTGTATCTTGATACAGCAACATGGTAAGATTATATCTTCTAACTAGTGTTTCTTTGGTCTGCACCGTGTTTCTTTCTTTTTTTCTTTTTGAATTTGAGTCAAATCCTTCACGGCACTGTGTTTCTTTTTGAATCAGTTTTTTTTATATTGTTTCTTTTTGAATTTGAGTCGAAACCTGTGGTCAAAAACTGAATTTTGAATTTAATGCGATTGTATATATGAAGGAATGGTTTTGAGCTTATCACTGAAGGGTTGGGTGACTTACATGTTCGCATACATAGATCTGCCAATTCACAGAATGATGTATTTATGTTGAATGGTGTCCATTTCAATTGAGTATATTATACTGAAAAGTTGCCTCTTTGGTGTAGCAGGTGCTATAATGGTGTTGTAATGGTGGTTAATTTTGAATAGAATCTTTTCCCTAAAAAAAATAAAAATGAAGTAGTTAACAGGATTCAACATTTTGCAAATTAGAGGCAGGATTGAAAACATTTTGTTGGCTTTTGCTGGTCAAAAATCTGATGATGAAGTTATTTTGAATTTGAAGTTTTCATGTTTATATATGTTCTGATTAAATTTGAAGTTATTTGATATTTGTATTTCGTGTTTCAACAGGTAATGTCATTTGATCCATCCGACCACAATTCAACATCTAATCCAATGGTTGCAAGTAATGAAGAAATTGAACGTCGTGACGATGCTGAGGAAGGTGGAGATCAAATGGATGAGGACATTGATATGGATACAGGCCAAAAAGATGAAAATGAAGAGACAATTCAAAAATATAAGAAGGGACGAATGAAGAAGTCCACTGTTTGGGAACACATGGTGGATGTTCCTGAAGAAGATGGAACAGTGAAGAAAGTGCAGTGCAAGCATTGTAAAGAATTTTTCAAAAAAGTAGTTGGTGGGACCACAACTACGTACAAGCGGCACTTGAATAGTTGTGTGCAGAAAAAGCTGGCGATGGGGGAAAAGGAAAAACAACAAGTACTGTCTTTTAGCACTGACACAGCCTCAGAGGGGATAACTTCAATCCACAATTTTCGTTATGATCATGCTAAGGTACGGGAGCTTGCTTCTCATATGATTCTTGGTCACGAATATCCTTTTTCAATGATGGACCATGTCATTTTTAACAAGTTCATGAAGGCTGTCTCTCCATTTTATCAAAAGATAAGTAGATATATAGTGAAGAAGGATTGCATTACCACGTATGAATCTGAAAAAAAGAAGTTGAAAAATTTGTTGAAAGGTGTGACTCGAATCAGTATCACTACCGATTTATGGAAATCCAATCAAAAGATTCAATATATGGTAGTCACTGGACATTTTGTTGATGCAACTTGGGTATTGCAAAAAAGGGTTCTGAATTTTTGCAATGTACCACCACCACACACTGGAGTTATTATTGCCGATGCTCTTAGTAGATGTTTTGTTGATTGGGGGATTGAGAATAAAATATCTAGCATCACTGTTGATAATGCTTCATACAATGATGTGTGTGTCAAGAGGATAAAAGAGGATTTTTTGTTGAGAAAGCAATTGAGTATTGGTGGGAAAATTTTTCATGTTCGATGTTGTGCACATATATTGAATTTATTAGTGCAGGATGGCCTTAGTGAAATTGGTAGTGTGATTGATACTGTGAGGGAGGGGATAAAATACATCAACAACTCTGAGAGTCGCCGGATTGAATTTAGCAAGATCAAGAAACAACTTCAGTTGTCCTCTAAAAGTTTGTATCTTGATTGTCCGACTCGATGGAATGGGACTTACATGATGTTAGCTTCAGCCTTAGAGTTTAAAGATGTGTTTTCAAGATATTCTGATATTGATGTTGGATTTCTTTATGTGCCAGATGATTATGAATGGATGCAAGTTGAAGAAGTGTGTCAATTTTTGGGTGTTTTTCACGAAATAACAAATATGATTTCTGGATCTCATTACCCAACAGCAAACATATTTCTGCCAGAGCTATACAGGATCAAAGAGCTTTTAAATGAGAAGGAATTAGATCAATCTAGCCATATGAGGGCAATGGCAAGAAAAATGGCGATGAAGTTTGACAAATATTGGGGGGAGAGTAATATTTTGCTATCATTGGGTGCTATTTTGGATCCTAGATACAAAATGGAGTTGATTGATTTTGCTTTTCCTATTATTTATGGTGAAGCAGCTGCTCCAATGCATATTGATGAAATAAATCGAGTCTTGCATGATCTTTATAGTGAATATGTTAGTTCACTTACTTCTTCTTCCATTGAAGAAAGGCCTGTGCTGAAACGCAAGCATCAAGAAGGTTCTAGTTCTGCTTCTTTAGGATCCATGGCACTTGGCAGGAATATTCTTACTGGAAAGGCAAAATTTCAACTGCATGTGAGTAAATCTGACAAAGCTCCACCGGAAAGATCAGACTTAGATGTTTACTTGAGTGAAAGCCGATATGCATGTGATGCTAATGCAAATCTAGATGTTTTGAGTTGGTGGAAAGGAGAAAGATGGAGATTTAGGATATTGTCAAGGATGGCCAGTGATTTACTGTCAATTCCACTAACTACAGTGGCTTCGGAGTCTACTTTTAGTGCTGGTGGAAGAATTATTGATGATTGACGTGCTTCTATGTCAGTTGACACAGTTGAAATGTTACTTTGTGCTAGTGATTGGATAAAGAATTTGCATGGAATTAGGAAAGATTCGACAAAGGTAATAAATCATTTCATATTCTTTATTTTTAAATTTTCATAATCTTCTTGGTTAATGAACTATGATTGGAAATATATATATATATTTTTTTTACAGGAGGCATCACAAGAAGATGATGTATTTGGTTATAAAGAAATTGTGCTTCCAGATTGAGTTGATAAGGTATTTTACATGCTATTTGGTTCAAACAGAATTCTGCTCCTGGGTATGCTTTTCTTTTCTTTTTTTTTTTTTTTTTGACAATGTATATGTTGACTTAATTGATTCTAAATAATGAATATTATATCCTTGGATGTTGCCTGAGTCATTAAATCACAAAATCTCGTGGATAGACACTTCGTTATAATGAATGCTTCAGGGAACTTCTTTATATTCTTCATCAATCCGTTAATTGCTTTGCTCCTGGAAAATACACAAGATTAATTCATCAACTGTTTCAGTAGCAAAATGGATGTATTTTAGTAGTTCTACTTCTATGAAAAATAGACCAGGTTGTTGTTGCTTGGCTATAGATCATATTCAAACTTGACTCGTTTTCTTAAACCCAAATGAACTAAACAAGCCTATTATATTTGGCTCATTTTACCTTGCTCTTTCTTTGCTTTGTACAAACAGGTCATAGGGAGATAAAGAATGTGAAGTGAGGCAAGTAGATGTTGGTGACTAATGAAGATATTTGGCTGTGGATGTTGTTGTGATTATTAATGTAATAATTTGTACTTCTAAATTGAATCGGTGGGTATGACAATTTATGTCTTCTTGTTGATTGTTGATGTTTATTTGGTCTTGATGATTTGAGACTGTGGATTTATTTATCTTTGTCATTATTTAGTTGTTAGTTATGTGGTGGTTTGATTGTATGACCGAATTTATTCATTTCCTTCCTGATGGGGAAGTTGTGCCAACGTGCTTTATCGGGTGTAACAGAATATGCAGGGTGAATCCAGCACTGGTGGCCCCTGTAAGCTGCGCTGCTGCATAAATAGGTACCTGTTTTGCATTTTCAATGCTCAGAAATATGTTGATTATGTTTACTGTAGAAGTTTACCATATTAGCAAATTGACTTTTGATTCGATTACAGAACCTAGCAGTAGGTAAGAAGATATTATGTGCAATTATGTCCATTAAAAAATAGTACTATTGGATACTCTCCTGCACATGTCCAGACTCTATCTCCATGTGCAATGATGTTTATTTGGTCTTGATGATTTGAGACTATGTGGATTTAGTTATCTTAATTTGATTGTGTTTTTATGAATGAAAGATAAATTATAAATTTAGGTAAGTTTTTAATGAGCCGAACGAGCTCGAACGAGCTCAAACGAGCTAAGTTCGAGCTAGACGAACCGAGCCGAACAAAAGACTAAGTCGGCTCGTTTGAATTAAACGAGCCGAGCCGAACACGAGCTCGAGCTCGCGAACTATTTCATGAGCCGAGCTCGAACACGATTTTATGTTCGAATTCCTTAACGAACGAACACGAACAGAGCTCGAACGCTTAACGAGCCGAGCTCAAACAGTCAAAGCTCGGCTCGGTTCGGCTCGTTTACAGCTCTAGTTTTGGTGTTCACCGACAACATCTGATCTACTCGAGAAGCGAGGAGGAGCATTCCCAACATTTGCACCAAGTGTTAGGGATATTATGCAAGAATCAACTCTACGGAAAGCTGTCCAAATGCGACTTTTGGTTGAAAGAAGTAGCATTCCTTGGACTCATAGTATCTGCCAATGGAGTTTCATTGGATCCGGCGAAAGTTTCGGCAGTGACGGAGTGGGTATCGCCGACGAGTCCAACCAAAATAAGGAGTTTTCTTGGACTAGCTAGATATTATAGGCGATTTGTGAAGGACTTCTCGAAAATCGCACGCCCGTTAACCTAGCTCTTGAAGAAAGGGGTGAAATATTAGTGGACTAGTGACTGTGAGTCCGTGTCTCAAGAACTGAAAAGGCGACTCACCACTACACCCCTATTAGCTCTACCATCCGAGAATGGTGACTTTGAGGTTTATAGTGATGCTTCAAAAGAAGGATTAGGATGCGTTTTCATGCAATATTGGAGGGTCATTGCATATGCATCACGGCAATTGAAACCTCATGAAGAGAATTACCCGACACAGGACTTGGAGTTGGTGGCGGTCGTGTTCGCTCTAAAGATATGGAGGCATTATCTCTATGGGCGAAAGTGTCGAATGTTCACTGACCACAAGAGCCTCAAATACATATTCACTCAAAAGGAGTTGAATTTGAGACAACGGAGGTGGTTGGAACTAATCAAGGACTATGATCTCGAAATTTCTTACCACGAGGGGAAGGGCAACGTGGTAGCTGATGCCTTAAGTCAGAAGACCCAGCATGTGGCAAATTCACTGGTGATTCTGCCGGCATTGTATATGGACTTGGCGAGATTGAGCTTAGAGCTGGTGCATCCAGGCACCGTAAATGAAGTGGCCAATGCAATGGTAGTAGAATCGACCATATTTGATGAGATCAAACTCGCCCAACCAGGCGACGTGAAGTTGGAAAGGACTAGGAAGAGCATTGTCGATGGGAAGGCGATAGGATTTGCTATCCATGAAGATGGAAGCATTCGTTTCAAGGGAAGGTGGTGCGTGCCACAAAAATGTGTGGAACTGAAACGGAGATTGATGGAGGAAGGGCATAATACGCCTTACTCGGTCCACCCTGGAGGCGACAAGTTGTATAAGGACTTATAGAAGAATTACTGGTGGTCGAGGATGAAGAAGAAAGTGGCAGAATTTGTGGTGAGATGCCTCACTTGCCAAAAGGTCAAAGCAGTGCGACAAAACCCTTAGGATTGATGCAACAGTTGGAAATCCCGAGTTGGAAATGGGATAGTATCTCGATGGATTTTATTTCGGGATTACCGCGATCACCTAGAGGGATGAATATGATATGGGTGATTGTCGATAGGCTAACGAAGACGGCCATATGTATTCCAATGAAGGACACCTGGACCTTGGACCAATTAGCAAGAGCGTATGTTGACAATGTGGTACGACGACATGGAGTACCACATGACATTATCTCCGATAGAGACAGTAGATTTGTCTCTCACTTTTGGAGTAAGCCGCAAGAAGCTCTCGGTACATAGATTAAGATGAGTACCTGATGCACCCTGTGAAACCACACTTATACAAGCTTGAATTGTACCACAATATGTCCAAAATGAGTGCATTTTACCTTAATTTATTGCACTATTAGGTGTATTTCATGTGTTTTTATTTTTCAAGTGATCATGGTTAGATTTGGCTTATTTAGGTTAAATTTACCATGTTTTATGTGTTTTTAATAAGACTTTGGCAATTCTAATGCATTACAATGATGTTTCAGGCATTAAAATGAAGAAAGAAGATGTTCGGAGGACAAAGGATGTAAAATTCGGAATTTTCAACACTGGAAAAGCACCAGAATGCGCCACATAGGCATGGCGGCGCACAAAAATGCTCTCCAGCGCCACTTTATGCGCCACCTCAACACTTGGGAAAATTTCGGATGGAAAAAGCTTCAGGATGCACCGAATAAGCTTGGTGGCGCCGAAAAGTACTTCGGAGCGCCACAAAATGCGCCGCAGGGTAAAATTTGGGAAATTGTCAGAATGCACCGCACCTTCTTGGCGGCGCATAAAAGTGCCTTTCTGCGCCACTTTCGAAAATTCGGAAAATCTCCGTATGCGCCGCAGCTCCTTGGTGGCGCCGAAAACCTCTTCCGAGCGCCACTTTTTGTGCCACAGTCGCGGTTGAGCAGTTTTCTAACCTCCCGAACACGGTTTTAAAGCCCGTTTCTTCCTCATTTTCGAACGGGAGACTCAAAGCAGACTAATATTCTCGACAGAAAAGTTCTCCAACTTTGGAGAAGAAGGCCGATAACACCGAACCATGCCGGAGGAAGTGATCAGAGCGTCTTCTCTGACTGTGTTCTTCACATTCTAGGTGTTGTTTTCCTTTTTCTTGCTTTGTAATGTTTAGGATTTGCTTTTAAACATAATTTCCTACTGTTTTCATGTTTGTAAACGGATTTCTATGTTGTTCGTGTTAAAAGTATTCTAGAACGGGAGTTCAGAATCACTTTTGAACTACAATCTATGTTTTTATGGAAGCAACAATAATGATCGATGTTTATCAGTGTAATCTGGATTAATCTGTAATGATGTTAGAATTTGAATTAGGATTGTTGTTTTACTGCATAAAATGAATCGATGATTCTGTATTCTCTTTAATCTGATGTCTATGTCATTAATCTGCAATTCAGAATTGATCGATCTTTTCTATTATTCCATTTACAGTAATCTGACAATATCCTAATCTGTTCACATTCTAAATTTAGTATTAAAATCCATTTTACCATGTTTTATCAATATTTTACCATAATTATTAGATTATTTACACTATTCTGCATAATTAAATGTTAGAATCTAATCTGTATTATTTCTACTTTGCTAAATCGGGAGATAAAAATTGGAAATTAGATTTTAGTACCGGTCTTGGGAATAAATCATATTAAAATAGATTCTGGCATGTACACGCTGATTTAGGAAATGAAATGTGTCGTTTAATCACAATAGGAAAATTTGTATGCTTGGGAAAGACTCAAATTTATGCCTAGACTGATTGCAGAATGTTAGATAATTTAATTAGCTTCCATGAAGTCTGTTTTTACAAATTATGAAAACTAGGAAATTGTTATATTTTTAATCTTTATAAAATTATTAATTCTGCTGAAATTGATCTTTTTAGACATTGGAAAATGCTAAATCATTATGCAATTTCACTCTTATATAAAGATGGCAAGTTCTAAAATATTACAAGCATATATCTTATCTTATTTTTATTATTTTAAATTTTTAACTTGCTTTATTTTTAAATTTAATGCTATTATTTTAATTTAATCACCATTAGAATTAAACAAACTCTTTTCAAAATATAATATATATTATTAATGAACTTAAAATGACTGAGTTTTCTCCAGAATGAAATAATATTCTGAATTGCCTTGGGTTCGACCCGGTATTCACCGGTTTTTATTACTTGATGACAACCATCCGCTTGTGGTAAAATATGAGTAGTGAAAATCACTCATCAAGTTTTTGGCGCCGTTGCCGGGGAATTATTGTGAAAATTATGTTGTTTTAAGTTCATTTGAATATATTTATGTTATTTCTACTTTTTAAATATTGTTATAACTTTTTGCTATTCTATGTCGTGCAAGGGCATCGAGCTAAATTAGTGAATGATCCTGAAATTTGAAAGAATATTGGGTTTCTCATCTAAAAAAGAGGAAGATTTGCAAGAGAGCAAGTGTGAGGATGGCGGCGAGTTGTATGCAGCATATATAATTGAGGATTTCAAGTGGATAGCCTTGATTGAAAAGCCACCTACACTTCATTTAAAGGTATTAGCACCACACTTGAGGTACGTATTTCTCAATAAATTAGATTAATTTTAATTAAATGCATTACATCAAGTGTTGATATTGGATGCTAGAAAATTTGAGATTAAATTCCACCTCTTGACAACATTACAACTTTAATGAGTTTTTTTGAGGGAATGCTAATATATTAGAATGTTAATCAATAATTTTCTTATGATTGCATTACCTTTATTTAAATTGTTGTATAAAGATGTGCACTTTGACCTTATAACTCATGAATGACAGGATCATGGAAATGCACCCACCATTTAGACCTTTAATTTAGAAAATGGTGCATTTGTCTTTGAAAGCTAATTAGAAAAGGGAATTCGCATACTGCCGTTGCATGCTTAATAATAGTTATTTATGTCTTTTGCTTAATATGTTTGATTTTCTTTTATTTTAGTTTATATGTTTTACTTACAACTAAAAAAAAATATATAAAAATGATTCTTACATGATTTTCATTATATGTAATTTTGGAGTGACTCTTAAGAATTAGAGTGATCAATAACTGAAAGACTTTTTGTGGTGATTTAAGTAGAATAGGAGAAAGACTGAAAAAATTGATAGAGGGGTTGACGAAAACGAACAGAATTTCATAGATATTTATAGGGGATGATTAGAACTAATTAGGGTAGTTTTACTAAACAGATGAATAGGAATATGGATGCAATATTAGGTTTCATTTAAACAAATCACGCAATGTATTTTTGCTACAAAGTCTGTACAAATATTGAGTTTTAGATGCCACTCTTCGTAAATGGTTTTCAAAAACTCAGTTAAGCACCGAAAGTAGCACAAACAAGGTATTTTGGGTTTCTTTCATACTAATAATGCGTAAAAACTTGTTTGAGCACCACATGTAGTATTAAATGGAATTGTTGGGTTTGTGCCAAACTTGAATTTTTACAAAAGTCCATTCTAATTCATCTCCAATTAGCTCAAATTTAATCTATAGATCTTCTAATTGGGCTTAAAAACCTACCCATTTAATGTAAACCTTAAAAATAAATAAATAATAATAATAATAAAAATAATAATAATAATAATAATAATAATAATAATAATAATAATAATAATAATAAAATAAAATAGTCATCTCCCTCCTGTTCTATCTTTCACAGTCCCCTCTCTATTGAATCTCACAACCGCAGTCATTATCCTCAATTTCCTGTCCACCACAGTTCAAAAAATAATAATAATAATAATAAAATAAAAATAAAAATAATAATAAAAATAAAAATAATAATAATCTGTTTTTGTTTCTCTTTATTATTATATTTATGGTTTATGCATGTTTTTATTTTCATTTTATGTCACATTATGCTTATTTGTTTAGGTTTTTAATGTTGATAATAAAATATGCCCACCATATTTCTAATTTAATAATTAAGTACTGCATGTTATGTGGTGAAAGTAGAATCTGAAATGTACTCGATAATTGAAGCTGAAATTGAGGCTCAAGAACCCTAATTTCTCAAATTTGGGGATTTCTTGTTAAAGTGCTTCAAAGCTTCAATTTGGGGTAAGTATAGCTATCCTAGTTCAATAATCCGTCCAATTTTGTGATTTGGAATGCATTATTGTTGGTATTTGTGTTGTTGCATTGATTTTGGGTTATGTAGAACGTGGGATTAAAATTGATTTAAATGTATAAATCCTTGTTTAAAATGCACAATATGAGTGTTAGAACATATTTTCAAGCCCTATGCTAAAATTTATAGAGTGTTTGTAAAATTTCAGATTACAGCTCTTTGGAAAATGGTATTACAGTATCTAAAATCTGAAATTTTCTTATAAAAATGGGTTAGAATAACATGTTTAATCTTTTAAGTTGATCTTTGAATATTTTAAGCATGTTGTTTTAATCTACATTTATAAATTTTGGTAACATTAAAGCTTGAAACTTCATGTTTTTCTAATTTTTGAAAAAGAAACATTTTTATCATAAAAACTCATCCAATGAATTTTTAACTAAAAAGGCAAACTTATGTTATTTTAAAAAAATAAACTAAAAGTTCTTTGATCATTATTTCGAATCATTAATAAGAACTAGTTTGCTAATTTGGTTAGCTTTAAGCATTAAATCTGAGATTTTTAACAAAAAGGGAGTTTTTATAACTTAAAAATGTGTTCTTTTTAATAATAAGTTTTAAGTTCTAAAAAGTGATTTTCTTAAATTTATAAGAGACTTAGAACTTATAGCTTTTAAAATAAAATATATTGGTCATTTAGTTGTTTAAATCCCACATTATAGGTTGATATATGTTTGCTTTATACAATGCACTTAAGTTAAACTTTTGGTTTAAACTTAAGTGTGAGAATGGGGAGGAATGCATATATTTATCACTAACCCAAAGTTTTCGTGTTACCAGGTTCCACAAATAATGTATAAGAAATACATTGCTACTTGGTTGGATGTTTTTGCTATGAATATTGGTTTGCTCTGCTATGCACTACTTAGGTGTTTTATTTGTATTTAATATGGTGAGCATGTGGTTAACTTTATATTTATGTTTAAGTTATGTTTATGCATGTTTTTAATTCTAATAAAATAGCTCTTACTTGAATCATGTTAAACTGGAATGTTGTGAGCTGTTGATTTGATAACAGGAAAGCAAATAACCATGATAATTGATGAAAGAAGCGGGATTAATATTGTTGAAGTGTCGAATCTTTATGATTTTACACAATGCATGCATTAAAATAAATAAATTATGATGTATAGATCATATTAAAGAAAAAGCTAAAAATTTTATCTATTTAAAAGGTATGATCTAATTCAGTCTAACTTTTTAAATGCATGCTATATTCTTATTTTTGAAATTAAAAAGTTTTAATCCCACATTTTAAATCTTTCATTATGCACTTAAATTAAACTGGTAGTTCAGTTTAAGTGTGAGGATGGATGAGTTTCTATTATGATCACATTCTCGAAATTCTTCATCAACAGGTCCATTTAGTTTATTCAATGCATAAACAATTTATTTAGTACATTATCCATGGTTGAATTATCATAAAGAATGAGGGTATATTTTGCTATAGATGTTAGCATTTTGCTGTAAATTCTGCTCTAGAACTTATGATGTTTTGCTTTTGGTGAATTCTGAAATTTATTATCGATCAAATCTGTCCATACTTCTCAAAGTTGCTGGAAATTGTTGTTAAAATGTTATAATTTGAGTTATGGATGGTGTTTTATGATTCTGATTATTTTGGAATTCCCATATGCACTAACAATCATATTTTCTTGAGTAATTGTTATATATACATATTAGAAGCAGGATATGCCAACAAAGGAGCAAGATGACAGTCGTGATGATGAAGTGAAATTCAAAGCCCCAAACATTCCAGGTGTGATCTTTTCATGTTTTATGTTTACTAAATTGCATGGGAATAAATGGATAAGAGCTTAGTTATGTTTTTAATATTTCCCTATGCTTTAGAACAAAATATGGTAAATGCTTTAGGTTGGATATATTGAATATGTTAGATTAAATTGTGTTTTCACAGTGTGCTATTATTTGAATTACCACATCACAGCCAATCTTAAGAGAAATCTGAATAAGTCTAACTGTTCTGCTTAGATCCGATTTTACAACTTAATGAGCGTTATGATTTTTAGTTTAAAGTCCTAAACTTTGTTAAATTGTCATGCTAGTTGTTCAAACTTTGGTGACAATTCTATTTACTTTGCAGAAAGCTTTTTGATTAATTACACTGGTTTACTTGTTATGCGGAGAGTCATCATTATTTATATAAGAATATGCTCGTTCCATGTCTCCTTAAATGCTTAATTATAAATAAAGTCAGAGTAAAACCCCTATATATTTTTTAAAAAAAACATTAGATTAAATCTTGCAAAAATAAATGAAAAAAAAATGTTGAATAAAGGGGTATTAAACAAAATATTTATAAACTCTTGGCTATATGACTGGCACGTATTCTTAGACATGAGTAGCTTTTGGAACCGTCTACAACTCAGCCAAAGTGTCTAGAATAATTGTGAAACCGAGTCATTAATTGAGCAAATTTGAAGACAGGAATAGAAAAGCATATTTACATTATTCACTCTCCCATTTTGAGTTGCTATGTGTGATTAATCTGCTTTTTGTACTGTAAGTGCTTTGGATACCTGGTTTTGATAGCTGATGCATGACAATTTACCTTGTTCTAGCACATTAAACTTTTGAATCTCTTTAGCTCATTGCGTTGTTGAAATCTATGATTTGGCATAACTGTAATGACTTCATCTCTATTATCTTGATTGGCATGTTGATGTGTTAATTGATTTCATTGCTCAAGGGACGAGCAATATTTAAGTGTGAGGATGTTGATGCATCATGTGAAACCACACTTATACAAGCTTGAATTATACCACAATATGTCCAAAATGAGTGCATTTTACCTTAATTTATTGCACTATTAGGTGTATTTCATGTGTTTTTATTTTTCAAGTGATCATGGTTAGATTTGGCTTATTTAGGTTAAATTTACCATGTTTTATGTGTTTTTAATAAGACTTTGGCAATTCTAATGCATTACAATGATGTTTCAGGCATTAAAATGAAGAAAGAAGATGTTCGGAGGACAAAGGATGTAAAATTCGGAATTTTCAACACTGGAAAAGCACCAGAATGCGCCACATAGGCATGGCGGCGCACAAAAATGCTCTCCAGCGCCACTTTATGAGCCACCTCAACACTTGGGAAAATTTCGGATGGAAAAAGCTTCAGGATGCGCCGCATAAGCTTGGTGGCGCCGAAAAGTACTCCGGAGCGCCACAAAATGCGCCGCAGGGTAAAATTTGGGAAATTGTCAGAATGCACCGCACCTTCTTGGCGGCGCATAAAAGTGCCTTTCTGCGCCACTTTTTGCGCCACTTTCGAAAATTCGGAAAATCTTCGTATGCGCCGCAGCTCCTTGGTGGCGCCGAAAACCTCTTCCGAGCGCCAATTTTTGCGCCACAGTCGCGGTTGAGCAGTTTTCTAACCTCCCGAACACGGTTTTAAAGACCGTTTCTTCCTCATTTTCGAACGGGAGACTCAAAGCAGACTAATATTCTCGACAGAAAAGTTCTCCAACTTTGGAGAAGAAGGCCGATAACACCGAACCATGCCGGAGGAAGTGATCAGAGCGTCTTCTCTGACTGTGTTCTTCGCATTCTAGGTGTTGTTTTCCTTTTTCTTGCTTTGTAATGTTTAGGATTTGCTTTTAAACATAATTTCCTACTGTTTTCATGTTTGTAAACGGATTTCTATGTTGTTCGTGTTAAAAGTATTCTAGAACGGGAGTTCAGAATCACTTTTGAACTACGAATCTATGTTTTTATGGAAGCAACAATAATGATCGATGTTTATCTGTGTAATCTGGATTAATCTGTAATGATGTTAGAATTTGAATTAGGATTGTTGTTTTACTGCATAAAATGAATCGATGATTCTGTATTCTCTTTAATCTGATGTCTATGTCATTAATCTGCAATTCAGAATTGATCGATCTTTTCTATTATTCCATTTACAGTAATCTGGCAATATCCTAATCTGTTCACATTCTAAATTTAGTATTAAAATCCATTTTACCATGTTTTATCAATATTTTACCATAATTATTAGATTATTTACACTATTCTGCATAATTAAATGTTAGAATCTAATCTGTATGATTTCTACTTTGCTAAATCGGGAGATAAAAAGTGGAAATTAGATTTTAGTACCGGTCTTGGGAATAAATCATATTAAAATAGATTCTGGCATGTACACGCTGATTTGGGAAATGAAATGTGTCGTTTAATCACAATAGGAAAATTTGTATGCTTGGGAAAGACTCGAATTTATGCCTAGACTGATGATTGCAGAATGTTAGATAATTTAATTAGCTTCCATGAAGTCTGTTTTTACAAATTATGAAAATTAGGAAATTGTTATATTTTTAATCTTTATAAAATTATTAATTCTGCTGAAATTGATCTTTTTAGACATTGAAAATGCTAAATCATTATGCAATTTCACTCTTATATAAAGATGGCAAGTTCTAAAATATTACAAGTATATATCTTATCTTTATTTTTATTATTTTAAATTTTTAACTTGCTTTATTTTTAAATTTAATGCTATTATTTTAATTTAATCACCATTAGAATTAAACAAACTCTTTTCAAAATATAATATATATTATTAATGAACTTAAAATGACTGAGTTTTCTCCAGAATGAAATAATATTCTGAATTCCCTTGGGTTCGACCCGGTATTCACCGGTT
The DNA here is from genome assembly GCA_030278955.1 of Hygrophila difformis. Taxonomy (NCBI): domain Eukaryota; kingdom Viridiplantae; phylum Streptophyta; class Magnoliopsida; order Lamiales; family Acanthaceae; genus Hygrophila; species Hygrophila difformis. The sequence continues at coordinate 30,051,836 of JAOANR010000002.1, forward strand.
TTTATTACTTGATGACAACCATCCGCTTGTGGTAAAATATGAGTAGTGAAAATCACTCATCAGTACCGCATTCCACCCGATGACGGATGGACAGACGGAGAGAACGATCCAAACGTTGGAGGACATGTTGAGAGCGTGTGTCCTAGAATTTAAAAGAAGTTGGGAAAATCATTTACCCTTGATTGAATTTTCCTACAACAATAGCTACCATGCTAGCATTGGCATGGCACCATTCGAAGCGCTATATGGACGGAAGTGCCGAAGTCCGCTAAGTTGGGAAGAGAGTGATAAGACTGTGGTAGTGGGACCACAACTCGTCGAGGATATGGCCCAACAAATCATGGTAATTCAAGGGAAAATGAGAGTGGCACAAGACCGACAGTAAAGTTATGCCGACGTGAGACGGCAAGACCTAGAATTTCAAGTTGGAGATAAGTTCATGCTGAAGATATCACCGATGAAGGGTGTGATGCGCTTTGGCAAACGGGGAAAACTAAGTCCTCGATACATAGGACCTTATGAAATTCTAGAACGAGTCGGGAATCTAGCATATCGACTAGCCCTACCGCCACCACTGGCTCGAGTGCACAATGTGTTCCATATCTCGCAACTAAAGAACTATGTGCCCGACCCGACGCATGTACTTCAACCGAAAACGATTGAGCTAGACGATGATTTGACCTACGAGGAAGTCCAAGTGCGAATACTCGATGTCAAGGAGAGATGACAAGGAATAATACCGTCAGAATGGTCAAGGTTCTTTGGTCTAACCACGAAGCAGAGACAGCAACGTGGGAATTGGAGGCCGACATGAAACATCGTTACCCGGCCCTGTTCCAAGATGATTCAACCACAGTTATGGGGACATAACTGTAAGCTTAAGGGGAGGAGGATGTAACGACCCAACAATGTGTATCCTAGTCAAATAAACAAATTCAAATTGTTTTGAACTACGTAATGGCTTGATCCCTTCACAGGGTGCGTAGGCAACTTCGAAATTTCAATTCTAAGTTCAGTCATGATATAAGAAATAAAAATGATATGACCCTAGTTCCTAACTCGCGAGAAGCTAATACCCAACTTCGGGGACGAAGTTGATTTCTAAGGAGGGTAGACTGTAATACCTACGAATTTAGTTGCATTATTATCGCTTGGAAAGAAATGGAATTAAATTCAAGAACGAAAAGAATTTTAATTCCAAGAACCCGTGAAGTCGGAAATAATTTAAATAAATAAATTATTGCACGGGAGCCAAAAGTCGACGAATTCAAAGTCGACGAATTCAAACCCGACGGATTCAAGATTTCGAATATGAAATAATCTTGAGTCGAAATAGATATAAAAATAGGAATTTATAACCTGAGAATCACCCGAAAAATTGAGCCCGAGAACGGAGGAGGACAGAAGCCCGAAAGAGATGAGAAAAGGCCCGACGGATCGCACGACCCAGCCCAGGCCGGAGGCTGCATGGCCTCGGCGCGTTCCCACACCACCACCATGCCAAACTGACAGGCTGCAGGGACTCACGCGTTTTGGCGATTTTCTTGCCAAAAATTCGACCCTCTACTATGGAAACTCGATCAACTTCGGGGGAAAAGTATAGGGGACGATTTTTGGATTATCCTTACTCCTTATTTCAGATCATATAACCCAATAATTCCCCCTACTGTAATACCCCGTAAGAAAGCATAAGCATTTAATTCGAAACTCGAATATTTTGTATCCCAAATAAATTTTTTTTTGAACTACGTGATGACTTGATCCCTTCACAGGGTACGTAGGCAACTTGGAAATTTCAATTCCGGGTTCAGTCGAATAATATTAAACAACAAAACACAATGACACAACCACAATCAATCAATCGGTCAATAAGTCGCGCAACTTCGGGGACGAAGTTGATTCTTAAGGAGGGTAGATTGTAATACCATAGAAATTGCCCGATATATATGTATGAATATATATATTTTGACCAATTCACTAAGTAGATTTTTAATCAAATCTATATATATTTATATGTTCAAATATGTGCTTAAAGATTAGTATATTATTTTCTACAAAACATACTTTGAAAATTATATATATTTGTCTTTCAAATAAATATATGGATTTCAATATCAAGTGTAATAAGTATATGGTTCATAGAATATTTTAAATCCATATACAAGTTTATATACACATATATACCTTGGTCTTGAAATAATCTTTCCAAACATGTACACATGTATATACATGTATATATTCATATGTTTAAATTATAATGAGAATTATCTATTTTCTATATATCCTTGATTAATCATTCTACCCATATTTTTTTTATTATTATGGAATTATTCTAGAATGCCATAATATAATTGGGAATAATTTGACTATGGTTTGAAATTGTAGGGTGGAATATTAATCATATCTTGTCATTTTCAAATAAAGAATATATTCCTTTTTGAAGCTATGTATGACTTACAAGATCACAAAAATTCCCACATTATGATTTTTATTTTTTTGAAGATAAGAATCTTAATATATATATATATAAAAAAAAATTAAAAAAAAAAAAAAAAAAAAAAAAAAGTTACTGTAGCATGCTACTGTAGCACGCTACTGTAGCATGCTACTGTAGCAGTCGGCCATGACGCGTTTTTGGCGACTTTTTTGCCATTTTTTTGGGTCCCAAACGTGGGAATCTTGATTGACTTCGGGGGGAGCATATCTTGGATGATATTAGGTGTCCCTAACACCCCATTTTCAGCCATACTCATCAATCATTCACCCCAAAACTCTCCCAAAACTCTCCCAAAGCCAAACACTCTTCCGACGAACTTCCGGCGACTTTCCGACGAGTTTTCGGCAACCAAATCCAACCAAGGAAGTGTGTAGATCAAGGATTGCAGGCTTTGGATTGTTGGTAAGATGTTATTCAAGTTTCCATATGGTTTTAAGATCATAAACATCATCCTAACTTAAGAATCTTCGTATTCAAACACAAATCGGAGCCAAGGGAAGAATAAATCGGGTGGAAGACATTCGTTCGTGACATCCCGTGGATTCCGGACGACCCCGTGACTTCCTAAACATCATCCCCACTGTAAGTTAACCTTACTATGGTTTTGGGTGACTTAAAATGCAACCAAACATAGAGATTCAACTCAAGAAAGTTAATAAAAATCTGTCAACAAGAGAAACCCTCAACGCAGCGTTTTCGTATGAATTTTTCGAACCTCTAAAGCTGCTCAAACAACAAAACTCAAAACATGAAAAGTGTTCCTAAGACTTTGATCTAGCCTCTGTAAAAATTTTGGAATTTTTCATGTTGTTTTGAAACCTGAAACCGACCCAAAACCGAAGAGCATCAAATCTGGATCTTAGAATCCTTGACAGAATTTTCGTTCGAACTTGACGATGATTTTTACCTTAGATCTAGACCGATCTAGGATTGGAGTTGAACATAAGAATTGTAGATCTATGAGTTTGGAATACTACTGTAAGTTTTTAGAATTTTTCATTGAGATTTGAACCTCCAAACTCGAGCCGATCCGATCTGCGTTAGAACCGATGTCAAGAACCTTGACAGATTTCTTAACCGAACTTGATGAGCATATTTCTATTACTTCGAGTGTTCAAACCTGAAAACTCAAAACTAAGATTTTGATCCAAAGATCATAAGCTATATTGTGTAAAAATTTCAGAAATTTTCATCAAGTTTTGATACCCCAAAACGTGTCGGACATATTCTGCGTTTTTAGGAATTGTCAAAGGATGACAGATTTCATAACCGAACTTGAGGAGCTTATTCCTATCATTTCTAGTCCGAATCAATCTTCATGATCTAAACAAAAGTTGTTGGAAATCATGTCTAGTATGTCTCTGTAAAATTTCAGAATTTTTGGAGTCCATTTGATATGATAAAAAGTCGAATCTTTTAACGTTGTCAAACCTGAATCCTGACAGCTTTTTGATTCTGTACAAAACTCGATTTTTGACATGCTTCCCATCGTTTTTCCGAAAAACTTAAAACACGAAAGTTGTTCGTTGGGATGTTTTTGAGATACTGTACGAATTTCAGAACAATCGCCTAAGAAATGGATTTTTAAACCAAAAAGGCGCAAACTGTGACGCCAAATGATTTTTAAATCAAAGAGATTTTGAAATTTCTAAACAAATGGGCGAGACGTTGAAATACGATATATCTATACTTTTGAAAAATCCCGTTACACCAAATAAAAACATTTTCTTTAAAAGAATTCTTTTGAAACATTGGGGACTTGTGACCAAGTTTGATATTATCAATATGATTCATGCGGGTTTGATTCCCTATGATGTATTTGAGTTCTTGCGGGTTAGATTCCCCAAGGGCGATTGTATGTTTTCCTACGGGTTTGATTCCCTAGGATGTATTGAGTTCTTGCGGGTTAGATTCCCCAAGGGCGATTGTATGATTTCCTGCGGAAATATTGATTATGAGGATTGCGGTCACAAGAGCCCTGGTGAATGGTGAACTATAAAAGAAACGAAAAATATTTTGAGAAATGACACTTTTGATATTGGCTGCGGCCGCCGGATCACCGGCTAAATGATATATTGTTGAGATGATGGCGTAACGGGAAATATTTTATGAAATTGGCTGCGGCCGCCGGATTGCCGGCTAAATTAAATATTGTGGAAATGTTTTTATTAAATTTAATTAAAGGCTTTGAAACCCCTAACCCATGCTATGTGTTAACTTACTCAGCGCGTTTTTGCTGACCCAAACCATATATCTCCTTTTTCTTACAGAGTACGAAGAATATGCATCGTCATATGCATACATGGGAACATTAGGGGAAATCTTTATTTTAAATCCCTGCATTTAATTACGACTTGCATGAACGGGCCTGTTTAACCCGTGTGTTGGCCATGTTGGCCCTATATTTATATTCCGCTGCAACTTTGATGAATTATTTGTAAATTATATATGAATGGGCTGTTTGAATGTTTTAAATTCTGAAAAACCATAGCCTTGCATCTCTTTAGTGAGCTCGGAGAAACCGTGTCTTGCTAGAGAGGTGTGGCGGTGGCATCCCGGCCTGGGTTACCAAAACCGGGGTGTTACAATGTGGTATCAAAGCCCAGACTATTTTAAAGCTATTTATTTTAAAGAAAATATCTGATACCAAAGTTGGTATCAGAGCCCGGATCATTTTGAAGCTATTATCTTTTAAAGAGCCCAATTATTATTTTGAAGTTAAATCCCAAATTTTTAGCCCAAAATTTTTTTAGAAGCCCAAGAAATTATCTTGGCCCAATAGCCTTGTTTTTATTTAAAGCCCAAATAATTTATTTCTTTCGGCCCAATATAGTGGCCCAAACCTTTTATCCTTATTTCAATCTATCCATGGAATAAATTTTTTTTTTAAAACCCATGGATAAACAAATGCATGCATAAAATTTTTTTTTGGGGGGGAGATCACATATGCATATGCATACATAAATATTTACACTAACCCTTTTTATGTGAATTATCGGTAATAAGAAACACTCCTACCTTAGAACTCGACATGATCTTGACTTAGGAGCGCTTGCTAAAGACTAACTTTGCCTTAGTCCTAGATCTTGATCACTTAGAAACTCATCTTCGCGTGCTTCTAAAATGACACCTAGAAGAATACTGAGGAAGGACCATATGCGATGATACCCGAACATGGTTGTGAATAATGCATAGGCAGTTATGGGGACATAACTGTAATCTTAAGGGGGGGAGGATGTAATACCCCGTAAGAAAGCATAAGCATTTAATTCGAAACTCGAATATTTTGTATCCCAAATAAATTTTTTTTTGAACTACGTGATGACTTGATCCCTTCACAGGGTACGTAGGCAACTTGGAAATTTCAATTCCGGGTTCAGTCGAATAATATCAAACAACAAAACACAATGACACAACCACAATCAATCAATCGGTCAATAAGTCGCGCAACTTCGGGGACGAAGTTGATTCTTAAGGAGGGTAGATTGTAATACCATAGAAATTGCCCGATATATATGTATGAATATATATATTTTGACCAATTCACTAAGTAGATTTTTAATCAAATCTATATATATTTATATGTTCAAATATGTGCTTAAAGATTAGTATATTATTTTCTACAAAACATACTTTGAAAATTATATATATTTGTCTTTCAAATAAATATATGGATTTCAATATCAAGTGTAATAAGTATATGGTTCATAGAATATTTTAAATCCATATACAAGTTTATATACACATATATACCTTGGTCTTGAAATAATCTTTCCAAACATGTACACATGTATATACATGTATATATTCATATGTTTAAATTATAATGAGAATTATCTATTTTCTATATATCCTTGATTAATCATTCTACCCATATTTTTTTTATTATTATGGAATTATTCTAGAATGCCATAATATAATTGGGAATAATTTGACTATGGTTTGAAATTGTAGGGTGGAATATTAATCATATCTTGTCATTTTCAAATAAAGAATATATTCCTTTTTGAAGCTATGTATGACTTACAAGATCACAAAAATTCCCACATTATGATTTTTATTTTTTTGAAGATAAGAATCTTAATATATATATATATATAAAAAAATTAAAAAAAAAAAAAAAAAAAAAAAAGTTACTGTAGCATGCTACTGTAGCACGCTACTGTAGCATGCTACTGTAGCAGTCGGCCATGACGCGTTTTTGGCGACTTTTTTTGCCATTTTTTTGGGTCCCAAACGTGGGAATCTTGATTGACTTCGGGGGGAGCATATCTTGGATGATATTAGGTGTCCCTAACACCCCATTTTCAGCCATACTCATCAATCATTCACCCCAAAACTCTCCCAAAACTCTCCCAAAGCCAAACACTCTTCCGACGAACTTCCGGCGACTTTCCGACGAGTTTTCGGCAACCAAATCCAACCAAGGAAGTGTGTAGATCAAGGATTGCAGGCTTTGGATTGTTGGTAAGATGTTATTCAAGTTTCCATATGGTTTTAAGATCATAAACATCATCCTAACTTAAGAATCTTCGTATTCAAACACAAATCGGAGCCAAGGGAAGAATAAATCGGGTGGAAGACATTCGTTCGTGACATCCCGTGGATTCCGGACGACCCCGTGACTTCCTAAACATCATCCCCACTGTAAGTTAACCTTACTATGGTTTTGGGTGACTTAAAATGCAACCAAACATAGAGATTCAACTCAAGAAAGTTAATAAAAATCTGTCAACAAGAGAAACCCTCAACGCAGCGTTTTCGTATGAATTTTTCGAACCTCTAAAGCTGCTCAAACAACAAAACTCAAAACATGAAAAGTGTTCCTAAGACTTTGATCTAGCCTCTGTAAAAATTTTGGAATTTTTCATGTTGTTTTGAAACCTGAAACCGACCCAAAACCGAAGAGCATCAAATCTGGATCTTAGAATCCTTGACAGAATTTTCGTTCGAACTTGACGATGATTTTTACCTTAGATCTAGACCGATCTAGGATTGGAGTTGAACATAAGAATTGTAGATCTATGAGTTTGGAATACTACTGTAAGTTTTTAGAATTTTTCATTGAGATTTGAACCTCCAAACTCGAGCCGATCCGATCTGCGTTAGAACCGATGTCAAGAACCTTGACAGATTTCTTAACCGAACTTGATGAGCATATTTCTATTACTTCGAGTGTTCAAACCTGAAAACTCAAAACTAAGATTTTGATCCAAAGATCATAAGCTATATTGTGTAAAAATTTCAGAAATTTTCATCAAGTTTTGATACCCCAAAACGTGTCGGACATATTCTGCGTTTTTAGGAATTGTCAAAGGATGACAGATTTCATAACCGAACTTGAGGAGCTTATTCCTATCATTTCTAGTCCGAATCAATCTTCATGATCTAAACAAAAGTTGTTGGAAATCATGTCTAGTATGTCTCTGTAAAATTTCAGAATTTTTGGAGTCCATTTGATATGATAAAAAGTCGAATCTTTTAACGTTGTCAAACCTGAATCCTGACAGCTTTTTGATTCTGTACAAAACTCGATTTTTGACATGCTTCCCATCATTTTTCCGAAAAACTTAAAACACGAAAGTTGTTCGTTGGGATGTTTTTGAGATACTGTACGAATTTCAGAACAATCGCCTAAGAAATGGATTTTTAAACCAAAAAGGCGCAAACTGTGACGCCAAATGATTTTTAAATCAAAGAGATTTTGAAATTTCTAAACAAATGGGCGAGACGTTGAAATACGATATATCTATACTTTTGAAAAATCCCGTTACACCAAATAAAAACATTTTCTTTAAAAGAATTCTTTTGAAACATTGGGGACTTGTGACCAAGTTTGATATTATCAATATGATTCATGCGGGTTTGATTCCCTATGATGTATTTGAGTTCTTGCGGGTTAGATTCCCCAAGGGCGATTGTATGTTTTCCTACGGGTTTGATTCCCTAGGATGTATTGAGTTCTTGCGGGTTAGATTCCCCAAGGGCGATTGTATGATTTCCTGCGGAAATATTGATTATGAGGATTGCGGTCACAAGAGCCCTGGTGAATGGTGAACTATAAAAGAAACGAAAAATATTTTGAGAAATGACACTTTTGATATTGGCTGCGGCCGCCGGATCACCGGCTAAATGATATATTGTTGAGATGATGGCGTAACGGGAAATATTTTATGAAATTGGCTGCGGCCGCCGGATTGCCGGCTAAATTAAATATTGTGGAAATGTTTTTATTAAATTTAATTAAAGGCTTTGAAACCCCTAACCCATGCT
>JAOANR010000002.1:30061105-30127522 GCA_030278955.1 Hygrophila difformis
CTAGGCCAATTTAGATCTTTAGCCGAACATAAAAGTTTTAGAAAAATGTCTTACGAAGGTCTCTGTAAAATTTCGTTAAGTTTGGAGTTGATTTGCTATGTTTTTTTTAAAAAAGTAGATCTTGAAAATCTTTGAACTGCTATATGATAAATTCGGACAGATTAATGTTTCTACGAAAATCGATGTTTTTGACCTGTTTCAGTATCTCGGATTGAAAAAGTTAAAACACGAAAGTTGTTCATCTCGGTGTTTCCGAGTCAGTGTTAAATTTCAGAATTTTTGGACTTAAATCTGATTTTAAATAATTTTAGAGTAAACAGTGGTTTACCGGAGTCAAATCTTGAAATCTTGTTGAAACGATGGAATTAGCCTTTAGGGTTGAAACGAGTCGAAATCTCTTTTTAAATAAACTTAGTGAAATCAGAAATTTTTGAAATAAATCCCTTTACAAACTCTGATAAATTAAAATTAGGGGTGAGTTGCTCTGCAGGGTGCCCCCTAACTGCTTCACTTCGTGCCTTTATGGACGATGGTGAACCCCGCGCGAAAATTGAGATATGATATTGCCAAAACGGCATGAGATATATGACCTACACTCTCGAGAATGTCCACATGGATTTCCCGAGGCTCCGGAGTGGTACTGGGTATGGCAGATACGGCTGCAGCCGCCGGTTTCCGGCTAAACTTGTCGAGATCGCGCATGCAATCGTGAAACACTTGAAATTACTAGAAACGGGGATGTAATGGGGAATTTAAATTAAATTGGATTATTTATCGTTGTCGTTTAAACTGTTAAATGCTTTATTTAAACTAATTATGGCTTTCATTTTAAATTGTGCTAAATGTATTTTTGACTAGTGCCATGAATTAATTATGCAAATTGGTTAGATAATTAAATTGAATTATTTATGGGTTATTATCATGTTTTTATGTAAATATTAAATTAATGGCTTTTAAAACCCTACGATCATGCATGTATTAACTACTCAGCAAGTTGTGCTGACCAAACCGTTTATTTTTCCTTTTCCTTACAAGAGTATGTGGAATGAACATGAGCACGTTCATGCAATGGGGGAAATTATGTTTTTGTGAAACTTTGTTTTTAAATTCTTGCATTAGACTATAGATTAAATGGCCTGTTTAACCCATGTTTTGACCATGTCGGTCTTATTTACATTTCCGCTGCAATATTATACTTAAATATTATTTCCGCTGCATTATGAGATTATTATTTTCGAATTTTATATTGTATGGGTTGTTTGCAAATGTTTTAAATATTTTAAATACTGAAATACCTAGCCTTGCATCTCTTAGTAAGCCGGAGAACCGTGTCTTACTAGGGAGGGTGTGGCGGGTGACATCCCGACCTGGGTGACCAAAAAACCGGGGTGTTACATTCTTTCCCGAGCAATAATAAATTATTTTCTTCTTCTCGGATATATCTTTTGGCCTTGATCAGATTAAGAAATTAAGTTTTCTTCCTTTGGACGCCAATAAAATCTCGGGTAATACAGTATTAGCTTATTTTAGGTAATTTGAAATAAATTAGCTTATTTAAAAAGGTAAATATAATTTAAAATAGTGTTCAATCTGTTATTTTTGAAACCCTGCAAATAGCAGCATTTTAGAGTTAGCTTATTATAGACAAAAAGTTTGCCTCAAACTGCCAGACAGCTAATTTTAACTAATTATTACTCACATAATCAGTTAACAGCTAACAGCTGATTCCCAAACATGCCAAGAGTTATTGTCTTTTTAACTAAGGCTAATTTATCTAAATAAAACTGACATAGAATAACTAATTTTAATTTAGGTTTATTTGCCCAATCATGAACCATATTTCTTTTCTTCTTTTTTTATTGCCACGTGTCCTAAATGGCTGTCTGCTTAACATTGGATATTTACGCAATTCTGGCCCCGGGAAAAAATGACAATATGGTACAATTTTTTTCCAAAAATACAAATTAGTCCTTTTTCTATTTTATTATCAAAACAGTCCTCTACACATGCTAATTATGTCCAAATCAGTCTCTTCGTTCACTAAATATACTCTAATTGCTGACGTGGCAAGTGTTTTAATTAAAACCTGACACGTATGCATAATATTAGTCCTTTTTTCTTTTATCTTTTGCCAATTCAGTTCTCAAACTTTTGTTTTGTTCTATTTAGTCATCTCCCCCAATCACTATTTTTATATTAATTGGCCTCTCCAACCTTTCAAGTTATTTCATTTTTAGGCCCAAAACTTTAAATTTTTATTATTATTAATCCATTATGAAATAAATGCCCAACATACTTCCGTAAATAAAATTAAATAACCAAACCTCATACATTGGGTTTGACCGCCTTGTTATCGGGTCTTCGAAGTTCCGGATTTTACGGACTCTCTCTAACCCACCCGACCTTAACTGATGGTTCATTGGTTCTGGTTTCTCTTCAGCAACAATGAGCACAATCATACTTTGTGGACAATAAAATTCAGGCTATTTTTTAATATTTTTAATAATATTTTTTAGTATTTTTTTCAATAAAACCAAGGCTTTCTGTATCCATAGCCTTCCAAAAATTCAAGTTAAATCATTTACTCAAACATTGCTATATCCTAAGGTATGACGCAAAGTAAGATTGTGTTGATTGTTGTGGAAGGAAACCAAAACCAATGAACCATCGGTTGCAGTCGGGTGGTTAGAGAAAGTCTGTAAAATTCCGGTACTTGGAAGACCCGATAACAAAGCAGTCAAATCCAATGTCTGAGGTTTGGTATTTAATTTTATTTATGGAAGTATGTTGGACATTTATTTGATAAATGGATTAGTAATAATAAAAAATTTAAGGTTCTGGGCCTAAAATGAAATAATTTGAAATGTTGGAGGCCAATTAATATAAAAATGAGTGATTGAGGTAGGGGACTAAATAGAACAAAATAAAAGTTTAGGACTAAATTGACAAAATATGAAAGAAAAAAGACTAATATTATGCCCACGTGTCAGGTTTAAATTTAAACACTTGTCACGTCAGCAATTAGAGTATAATTAGTGAACAATTGACTGATTTGGACATAATTAGCATTTTTAGAGGACTGTTTTGATAATAAAATAGAAAAGGGACTGATTTGAATTTTTGGGAAAAAAAAAATGGACCTATTCGTCCTTTTTGCCACGTGTCCTAAATGGCTGTCTGCTTAACATTGGATATTTTACGCAATTCTGGCCCCCTAAATGTTTGGACCACATTTTTTTTTTGCTCTTTTTGCCATCCTTTCCTCTTTCAGATGTCATTCGCCGATCTCCTTTTGCAATTTTCCTCCTTTGATAATATCCTAGATCCCCCACTCCCATATCTATCTTCGTTTTTGGGTATTCTTTCCTTTTTCGTCTCCGGTTGCACTTGATTTCTTCCGCCAACAGTCCAGCGGTATTAAACTCCTCCAGTTTTCTCGTTTCAACTCTTTATTTCTCTTCTTTTTGCATTTCTTTGTCCGTTGTTGGTTTATTTCTGTTTTATATTTTTTAAGATTGGTAAGAAAGAATCAAATTTAGGTTTGGAATAGTGTTGTGTGCAAGAGGGTCTGCGTTTGCTCTCTGATTTGTATCAATTAAGGAAGTTATGTTTAATGTGTTGTAGTAAATTTTGTCTTGTTACTTTCTATGGTTAGGGTTTGCTTCAGAAGGTTCAATTTCAGTGAATTTTTTTTGGGTAAAGCCGAAGCCAGAAAAAATTTCGTGAATTTGATTTTTCTTTGTGATTTTCAGGTGGTTTTTGTGAAACCGTTGAAGATTTCAATAACGATAAAGTAACTCAGATTAAAGTAGTGTAATATCTAGAGAGAGTTGGGATGAAGAGAGTGAAAGATGGGGAGAAGATTATGGAGCCTATGTTTCCCAGGCTTCATGTAAAAGATGCAGATAAGGGTGGGCCTAGGGCCCCTCCCAGAAATAAGATGGCCCTTTATGAGCAGCTCAGTATTCCTTCTCATCGATTAAGTAATGGGGTGCTTCCTTGTAACTCGAATAATACCTCGGCCAATATGATGCCTCCAATGAGCCAGGTTACAGTTCTCAATGTTTAGCTTTTCTACTGATTTCATGCTGGAGTTGAAAAAGTTAGAAGGCGCATAATCAAATTAATTTTAAGTTGTAAACAACATTAGGGATTGAAGCATTTCTTACCGATTTTCATTATGTGATTGTCTCCAGTTGGAAATGGCTAAATGACCTGATGTTGATATCCAGAACTTTCTATTCAGTACTTTGAATTATTTGTTTCTTAGTTTATGGGGCTTTTTAGTCACTCAGTTAATATGGTTTGTTTATGGTATTATTTCTGTTAGAAAATGTTATAATGAGCTGATATGGCGATGCTGAACTTGTATGTGATACTTCATATATCTTGTTTCTTGGTTTATGTGGTTGCATTTCCAGCAGGGGATTGCTCTTTGCATTATTAACAAGAAAGTAGCTTCCTTAACAATCAGATGTGAGCGGTTGATTAGTTTAGTTATTAATAACAATTTCAATTGAGTATTGTTTGTAAGATATTTTCCTTACATCTTCTAGCTCATGAAATAATTTCATTTGAATGTTGTCTTTTCATGCTTTTGTATGTCTCCACTTCCTTTAGAATGCATTACTATGTGATGTTTATGTCTTTGAACTTATTTTTTGTTCTGACAAAGGCTGGAAACTTGTGTCTGTAGGGTGGTGGAAATGACAGGGGCACGTTTATCTCTACTCAGATGCATCCGAGACATCAACCAGAGCCACAATACAGTCAATATTCTAGTTTGAGCACTCCATTAGTAGAAAGGAAGAAGAGAAAAAAGTTGGATGATGATGACTATACAGTTCCTGTATTTGATTTCTCAGCTTCTGGTCCAGGGCTCGATAAGTTTAGTAATGATATGAATCAGGAAATTTTGTCATCCTCTAATACCAATTGCACTGCTCAATCAGCAAGGACCACAGAAAAGGATATGATTGAACATGACAAGAATGAAGAATGCAGAAACCGGGTGGAAAAGAATCCACAGGGGTCAATGGCTGGTTGGGTTAATTATACATCAAGTCCATCTACTGGGAATCTTGAATGTTCAAAGGAGCAAACTATTTCCTCTTTAAGTCGCGATCATATTGATAAGCCAGGAAATAGTATTGACAGATTAGAGATCAGTGAAAGTCTACGAACTAAGCTCTGTACTGATTTACGACCGTCTAATGCTGGACAGAATAGTGATGAAGCAGAGATGGAAACATTCAATAGAAGAAATTCACCAAATTCAAAGAAAATATTACCTTCAGAGATTAATGCTGCGCATGATTTGAGTGATGACTGTGAATCTAATGAAATGGAGAGCCTTGATAGTGTTTCTGAAATTTCCATTTTGGATACTCTCTCTACTGTTGATGTAACGCCTGACGATGTTGTAGGTGTACTAGGTCAAAAACAATTTTGGAAAGCCAGAAGAGCAATTGCCAAGTACGTTCTTATCCTTAATTTTCCGCAATATATACGACTTGTGTTTCTTGAATATTTGGATGGAAGTTATTCATTAGTTACCAGTCGTGTAAACACTTGCAAACTAGAGTACTAAAGTAAAAATATAATTAAGATGAAATTGACAAAATAGATAGAGCAGAAGTAGGAAACCTTATATACAAGCTGTTCGATTGTTGCTCTTCACCCCTTCCCATGTGTGATATGGATATAGGTATTCTTGTGAAAAACAGATGAAATTCTTCCAGACTTCCACTACTTGTTTATACATATTCCTAAATTTATATATCTCAAATGTTCCATGATTTCGTGGTGATGAATCTTCCTGCATCTTATATCTTAAATCAGGACCGTTTAGGAGTTTTTATAATGTCTTTTGATTATGGTTTTATGAGTTGAGATTAAATACCCTAGCTTTGCCTGGCAAAGCATTATTAGCTTCAATGGATTTAGTTCAAACTCTCAATACTTAGATTAGTTGATGATGCTCCCAATGATTTGGTCCATCAGAACAAATATTACAAGTAGTTGGACAATTGTTGTGTGCTTTACACTTTACAGTTTATGTACTGACAACTATCTAATCTGGAAGCTGTCCTGATTTCACTTCTTCTTTTGAGGAATAGAGAATTTTTTCTGCAATGCAAAAACATATGATTTTATGTGTCTTTAAACGATGGGTGGGTTTACTGGTGCAGACACTATTTAATTCCTCTGGTTGAGAACATTTATTTCTCTGCCACCTATGGTGTATTCGGGAAAGTCATCTTTTTGTAAACAGTGGTTGATTTTGAGAGTGTACAATTTTGCCATAAGGTGAGTCAATCAGCCATGGGCCATTCTATATCCATTTCTTCTTTCTGGATATGTTTTTCTATTTTCTTTTCGTCTTTTTGGTGGAGCTTAGAAAATTTGTTGCAGATGCACTAATGGTCTGGCAGCAAGACTAGTGAAGGCTCTGGATGGTATCTTGGCCCCTCGTGATCTGGGAATTAAACTTGCATCTTGAAAATTTTCTAGCAACCGAGTGACAGATTCCACTTGTGATAATTTGTGGAGAAAAGTTTTTCCTAATAATCTGTACTTGTTTCTGATTAGCAAATCACACTCATTGAGTGGTAGAAATGATTTTGTATGAACATCCAAATCCATGTCCTCTTTTGTGCCATACATGTCTTCCTTTTCTCTAACTATATGTTCAGAAGTAAGGTTTTGTCTTATATGCATTGTTAGTTTTTACTTTGCAATCAATTTTGCTAGATATTTGCACCACTGAACTGATGTTTCTTCAAAGCCTCATAAAATATTGTGTTGCCCAGCTTGGGCCTAATTGTTACTTCTTTCTAGTCAGCAAAGAGTTTTTGCAGTTCAAGTGTTTGAGTTGCATAGATTGATAAAGGTGAGTACACTGTTTCTGTTACTAGAATATGCTTTTCATGTCTTGCTTTTGATTTTCCTATTTAAGCCCCATGCTTCGTTTTCTACTCAGGTTCAGAAATTTATCGCTGCAACGCCGCATCTTTTGCTGGAGGACCCTGCTTATCTTGGTAATCCAATAAAAGCTTTTTCCCGAAAGGACACTCCCGTAAAAGCTATTCCAAATGCGCCCAAGCAAAAAAATGATCTTGAGAAGCCAAAAGGAAACAAGGAAGGCTCTGCCGAAAATACAGTTCGAACCAAAGTTCAGCTACTGCCTCCAAAATCCCATCCCTTTAACAGCAACTCTCAAGAACAATCCAATGTAATTAGTGACCGTAATACCAACCCGTGGTATCAGAACCAGCCACAAGGACACCAATGGTTGGTTCCTGTGATGTCTCCTTCTGAAGGTCTGATATATAAGCCATATCCTGTACCTGGATTTGTGGGCCCAGCTTCTGGAGGCTGTGGTCCTCCTGGATCAATTCCAATGATGAGCAACTTTTTCAGTCCGCCATATGGGTTTCCGGTTCCACCTGCTCAGTATCAGTTACATTCGTTCCCTCCGATTGCCCCTCATGGGTATTTCCCTTCTTGCAGCATGCCTATTATGAACACAGCTGTGTTTTCAGGTTCATCTGTCGAACAAACGGTAAGTCAAAGGAACAGGACAGTTGCAGACACCGTGAACTCACATATTTTTGAGGATGTTGAAATTCAAGTGAGCATGACAAGTAGTCGAAGTGAGAGACGACAAAGAAGCAACACTGTGGATGGAAGAAACATGCTTCCACTTTTCCCGACGCACCCTGCTATCAGTGCCACCAAGCCCGATCCTCGTCTTGAAGCTGTGCCAGGACGCCCAACCGCAGTCATCCGGGTAGTTCCCCACAATTCAATATCTGCATCTGAATCTGCTGCAAGGATCTTCCAGGCCATACAAGAAGGAAGAAAACAGTATGATTCAGTGTAAGCTTGGAGGATGGTGGATGGATACTTGACAAGGGCTTGGTGTTTGTATTTCAATTTTTGAAGCCATTTTGGTTTCTTGTTTCTTCTAAGTTTGTAATTGAATTTGTGACATAATTGAGCATTTTAAGTTGCCTTCTTGTTACTTCCGTTTGTTCTACGTGTTCCACATTTTGTTTGGGATGTTGCTACACACTAAACTATAATTTCTTTCTCAAGTTAATGAATACTAGATTTTTCACCCGCGCTTAGCGCACGTGTATTAATTTTTTTAATACAAACTAATATTAACTCGATTAATTTAAAATGATAGATGTTATTATTTTAATATATTTATGAAAATATTATTTTTTCAAAATGATATACGAAATAAATTTTTAATTTTTTTCATAATACATATACCAAAGTATAATTTAATTTTTTATGCAAATAAAATATAAATAGAAAAATTAATCCATATTAATTACCACCCCTACTATTATAAATATTATATGTATAATTAATTATATTAAGTATATTAAAACTTCCGTCTTTCTAACTCACTTTAATCACCACAAAAATATGTCGACTATATATATTATATTTATATAAAGGGAACATAGGTAGTATTAATATTATATATGTATATTAATGACTAATAAAAATATATGTAAAAAATAAATTATCATGATATTAACTTTTATGTACATAAAATAGTATATTGAATTTTTCTTACTGATGAAATACTTTTTTTATTTTATGTATATCATGTATTTTTTTGAAAAAAAATAAAATAAATGTTAAAATTTAATACTCTTAACTATTTTTAGTCAAAATAGTACATATATTTTTTGAAAGATTTGTTTATGTATTTTCTTTACTATTTAAACCCCTAGTATATATATTTATTAAGAGAAATAATTACGACTTAAAAGGGCAATATAGGTATCACAATAAAATTATGTTTTCAATATTCATTATATTATATTCTAATTAGGAATAAATGGTGCAGATTAACGGATTTTCAATCCTACGGTCATAAAATTTTAGGATGAAGTGATTTTACTTTCTAGACCTTTGATATGTATCTTTATGATAGATATGCATATCTTTGAGGTAAAATTACTATTTGAACCCATAACATATAATTTTTATAAATAGATTAATTATAAATTAAAAGGGTAATATAGTCAGCACAATAAAATATGCTTCCAGGATTTATTATAGTATAGATTTATAACTATTTAGTTGGGAAACCAAATAACATATGTGAAAGGAATTTATAAACATGCATACACATATCCCAATTCCGTTACGTCACAACCCTCCTGAGTATGCATGTGTGTGCAGATATTATAAAAATTATATTCCGCATACCAAAAAATATTTTTCATATCACATATTCTTTCTTCACATAAAATATATTATTTCATTCATGCACAATACATCTATCACACATATATGGTGTGCGGGTACCTGCACTTAATCTCCTCCCACATATCCAGATATTTCACTAAACAAATAAACTTATACAAATTGAAATACTGAGAAAATGGGTACCATACTAGTCTATCACCCACTGCATTCTCATTCAACAACTAGGTAAAGAAACCAAAACCGAGGAAATATGATTCCCACCAGGTTCGTGAAATTACATATGGCGAATATATTTGAAAAAAATGACATTCTAATGAAAAACTCAATCGAGCCCAATGTTATTAAAATCTAGATCTAGATCTTAAGATCTTACGATCCTACGATCCCACAAAGCCAAAACGATCAAGATCTGTATGGAATCTAAATTAGGGTGAGATCTGGATAAGATCTGTAGGATCTATACAAGATCTTAAAATCTTTGAACGATCCGATCCCAGTCCCCCTTATTTTTCATCTCATTTTTTCGTTATTCGGTCCTCCAGTCTTTTCCAAAATCCAGATTTAGGGATTTTTGTTTGCATCCCTATCTTCCTCGCATCCCCTTCGTCTTCTTCTTCTTCTTCCAACAGTCGCCGTTGTATCTCCTTCATCTCCCTGTTATTGACGTTTCCGTCGTATCCCCTTCTCTTCCTATCGTCACCCTCGCATCTCCTTCATTTTTCTACCGCCGCCCTTGCCATAGCATCCCCTTCCAGCACCCCATGCTGATGGAGATTTTAATCCTAAACCCCCTGCCCAGATGGATGATGATGAATCCAATGAGATAGTGGTTGAGATTGACGAAAATGGAGAAAATTCTAATGACAAATCCAACCTAGCTCAAGCATCATGTCTTAAATGCTCAATTATTATCCTTTTTTTGCTAAACAAATTATTGTCTATTGATATTGGTTATTGTAATTTGCTAATATGCAATATGAATATATATTTTTTATGCTAATTTCATAGGATCTTAAGATCTGAATACGATCCTACGATCCCGATCTTGCAAATGGAAAAATGATCCTACATAAGATCTAGATTTTGATAACCTTGATAGAGCCCATGCACAATTACTAGCACATCGAGAGGAGTGGCCTTTTTTTTTTTTTTTTTTTAAACTAAATGATTTTTTTTTTTTTTATTTGGTTAATTAGTTTAACGGGCATACCTCTCACCCAATATGCAGATATGTGCTTAAAATGAGCGGCACGATATCGCTTTTAATCATATTCACAATCACATTCACATTCCGGTGAAAACTGTACGGAACCGGACGGAACGAACCGGAGGTCATAACAGTCCACAAACTCCCACTCGTGTCTATAAATTGACGGTTGACGCTGAAATCCAGAGGGAATTTCACAATACTTTGACATGGCGTCCACTCACCAGACTCACATTCCGCTCCCTCCGCAACCCGGTATCGTTGGCTTCTCTCTTTTGCTCTCAATCAAATCCGTTTCTTCAGTTGATCTCCATTTTTATTTGCGCGTTGCATTTGTTTAATCGATTCTGTTTCACTTGTTGTATCACCGCACTTCAACCTAATTTATTGTTTCAATTTCTGCGTTTAATGGCGATTGATACTAGTGGAAACTTGCGCACTCGGGGAAGGAGGTGATGGAGGAATAAGGTTTTTGGGAAGTTGGTTTTTAAGTGACGATTGAAGGTTTTTTGGGTTAACTGGGGGTGATTTGTTGGTTTCTGTTCTAGTTTGTGTATTAAAGCAGAAATAATTGGTGTTAATAATAAACTGCTATTGATTTATACCTATGTGGCTACACGTTCATTCACGGTGGTTAATGATACTTAAATGCTGGCAGCCAGTTGTATTTGTGCATTAATTTACGATTTATTGAGCTAATGAAGCGCTGCGTAAATGCGTACTGCAAATGTTCACTCTGTAACCGCCTTGGAATTGATATGTACTGCAAATGTTCACTCTGTAATCGCCTTGGAATTGATGTTGTAAATTGTATCTACTGTTTGTGGAGCGTTCTTTATCTCTTATACGGTGAACTAAGTGCGTTTTAGGCAGTAAAGGGTAACTCGTAGATGTATATCACTGCTGGTTTGATAAACAGTATTCATGGAGATCTAACATCTAAGTTTGGAATCATGGCTGTTTGGATTCATTTGGAGAGGAAGATGCTAATCAGAACTTTTCATCTCAGAGATAAGAACATATAATGTTAGGATTTCTTTTCGAGTTTTATCTGTACGATGGCGCATGTAGGGTGCATCAATATATGCAACATTTTAATTAATATGCGTTAAAAAAAGTGGAGATTGTTTTGCATTCAACTTAATTTGGTGTATGCCCATCAATTTCTGGTTGTCATTGGAATGTGCCGTCATGAACCTGTCATTTTAGGCTTAGAGCTTCTCTGATTTCATACATCACATATGGAAGAATTTAAGGGCCCCTCTTGTTTTTGCAGGCGAGAAACCCTCTGATGACAAACCATATTTGTCTACTGTTCCTATTCATATTGTCACGAATGCATCTCAACTCCCTCCAGAATTCCTTCAGCCTTCATCTGAAAAGCAACTGGTCATAGGCTTCGATTGTGAAGGGGTTGATCTATGTCGTATTGGAACTCTTTGTATTATGCAGGTTTTTTTTTTCACATCATGACAAAAAAAATTGTCCTTCTCCATCATCCAGACCCCCCACCCCCTAGAACAAATCCAATCAAGAGTGAATTTTCTGAAGTTCAAAAAACATATTTAGTGTAGTTTTAGAGTTAAACAGTTTGTTTCTTTCAATGCTCCAATCTGTATTGATGATGTTTAAAGAACTATTACCTCTGGAACATAATGATTCTTTTTTTTTTTGATATTTTTTTGTTGAAAAGAAGTTGATATCTTATGGTTCCTTAACCTGCAGGATTAATTAGCTAACCTGATATGCAGTTAACTGATAGTATTTCCCATGCAGCTTGCCTTTTCAGATGCAATCTATCTTGTTGACGCAATTGAGGGTGGTGAGAAACTTGTGAAAGCATGCAAGCCAGCCCTTGAGTCGAGTTATATTACCAAAGTTATTCACGACTGCAAACGAGATAGTGAGGTCTCTTGTTCATCGTTCTCTCACTTCCAGCTTTCATGTTAACTGAATTTTTGTGTAATTTATTTAACAAGTCTGTTTATATATTACAGGCGCTCTACTTTCAGTTTGGCATCAAGCTGCATAATGTAATTGATACCCAGGTTTGTGCTTCCTCTTAATTGTTGATGTGGAAAAGAAGAAAAGATTAACTAGTTCAATTCTTTCTTAGATCATGAGTCACCCTGGGAAAAGATGCCTTCATTATACTTAATCTTCTCATCATTCATATCATCTACAACTTATTAGCGTCAGTTGTAGCAGTATTGTGATTAGATGATGCTAATAGACTTCATATCTGGTATTCAAACTCATTCATTTGAAGAGTTGTGAGGGCCATTTTGTCAATACAAACTTTTGTGATTAATGAGTGTCTATGATGATTAGACATGTTGACTTATACACTTTTGGTGGTCAATATCTCTATAAAACTTTTGACTTATGGAACCTTCTCTTCTTCTTATATAGTTATATGTATTGGATAGTGTAAGGCTCTTTGGAGTCATTCATTTTCTTTGGTTGAACTGGTACCTCGTATTTGGTTGTATGATGCAGGGCAGTTGAATTAACACCAGATTTATTTCCTTTGTGCCATGTTTACAAACAGATTGCGTATTCTTTGATTAAGGAGCAAGAAGGACATAAACGAGCTCCTGATGACTACATATCATTTGTTGGGCTGCTTGCTGATCCCCAGTTTGGTGGTAATTAGTTTGTTTACGTTTAATCTTAGTACTTCAGCAGTTTCCATCCTCTTATCTTTTCATTAGAAGAAATTTGTGACAGGCATATCATATGTGGAGAAGGAAGAGGTTCGCGTTCTCTTGAGGCAGGTTCGTTTTGCTCATTTCTTATGTCATTGGAATTTGGAAGTCACTGTGCTTTGCAGGGCATGCCACATTAAGTCAAGCAGGGACTAAAATTTACTTCTCTCTCTCTCTCTCTCTCTCTCTCTCTCTCAATAAAGTATTATGGTTCAATGTATGGTTGTGCCATCCATCTATGGATGATGTGAGTGCAGTGCATTACTAATTAAGTTTATTAAATTTGTAATATCATCTGAAAAGCTTTTGTAGAGTATTGGAAACTTGTGTGTTTGAATTTTTTGTGGACTTATTTTGCACAACTTATATTTGATTGATAAAACTATGCCTACTTTAGTTCTGTGGATTTTACATGAAAATACCTGCATAACAACGGTGATATAATTCTCAATAATATATACTGTATCTGTTCTGCTGCTTGGAATAGTTCTGATAATACCTTCTGCTCCTAGGATCCCAAATTTTGGACATATAGACCCTTGTCTGAGCTAATGGTCCGTGCGGCTGCAGATGATGTTCGCTTTCTTCCATTCATTTATCATAAGATGGTGGAGAAGTTAAGTGAGAGATCTATGTGGTATCTCAGAGTTCGTGGTGCACTGTATTGTCGTTGTTTCTGCATTAGTGATAATAATTTTGCAGATTGGCCAGCTCTGCTTCCACCTCCAGGTATTTATTCAGTTATTCTCTCCTATCAAGCATTTTTTTTTAAAATTTTTTTTTTTAAAAAAAATTCTTTGTATAAATTTACGTATAGATAACCAATCACATAGCAAGTACGCAGATTATCAATTGTAAAATGTATAGTGTTGCCAATTTGTCTGCTCAACCTGAATTTGATTGTGCTGATTGTGCTTTAGTTGAGCTTAATTAAGTACGTTTAATTCAACTCAAATTGAGTCAATTTTGGCATATTGTTAATCTTAATACACACACTAATACATATTTCTATTATTAAGTATGAAAATTAGTACTGCTATATTAGATGTTTAGTTTTTATCAATAAGAAATTTGCTTTTTTTAGCTGTTTTCTTGTTTTTCTTTTCTTTTACTTTTTATTATTTTTATTATTATCATTTTTTTCTATTGTCATTTCTGTACAAATGTTTGTTTTATATATTTTGTGTATGTAGGGATATACACTGACTAAACTTGAAACGTTTGAGAACATATATTTGAAATTATGTTTAATAGGCCTGATGGGTTAACCATGAGTGAACCTATAATTGGGCTCTCAAATCCCAGTTTAGCAGCTTTTATCATGTAATCATTACGTGCTTCCTGGGGAGAAATGTTTATAATTTGCTTAATTGCTTTCTTATGGAAACATCTCCTTTGGAGTGGCTTTCTTATGGAAACATCTCCTTTGGAGTGACATAAATAGGGATTTATAGGATTTATACAATTGTTGCAAGGAGATATTTTGTCTTACAAAGCCTGCATGGGTTTTTCACTTTTATGGATACATCTTGAATAAAAAACAAATAAGTGGAATCCTTCCTTTGCTTGAGAAAGAGTAGTCCCAGCAGTGTTAAATGGCCAAAATGATAAAAACCACTTTATTCTGCATTTACCCTTGAATGAACCAATCCTTGTGAACTGTTTCCGGAGGGAATTCTAGGTGAACTAAGTTGCCATATTCGATATATGATAATAGAATTACTATGAATGTGCGTATGCCATCTCAAGATGTCGGTGTCATGATGAACTTGTCATAAGATATAATTTTATATGTAGTGGCTAGTCAGTCATTTACAAGTTCATGACACTGCAAGGTAGGGAACTGAACGAAGAAGTGCTCAAAGTCCTAGTTTTTAATTTTTATTTTTTCAAATTTAACTAGCCTGAAATTGAATTCCTTGCATATTATCCAGTGACTAATCAATCATTTGTAAGTCAACAATACTGCATGCAAGGAACTGAACTCAGAAGTGCTCAAAGTCCTCAAAAGTATATCCATTTTTGAATAGGCCGAAGAATTGGTTACCTTGCATTTGTACATGTTTGACGGAGCTCTTTGTCAAAATATTACTTCCACACTTGTGATACTACTGTAATATCCAGCATACAGTTTTTCTGATTCTGTAGTTGTTGATCAACGCAGATAATCTAACTGCTGATAAAAATCCTCCTGAGGAGGAAGTTCTCTCTGTTCTGGATGTTCCCCATGGGAAGATGGGATGCGTTATTGGAAGACGAGGAGCTAATATCATGTCAGTAAAGGAGTCTTGCAGGTATGATATTCTTCCTGATGCACAAGCCATGAATTATGGTACATTTTTGCCATACAAAGCTAGTAGATTCTGTCATAACTGAGTAACACATGAAAACTCGATGCTCGAATCAAGTTGTTAAGAATGTTGGAAGATTTTAATAACATGATTCCATCTATGTTCTTAAGGATAAAGACAGAACTCTGCCATATCTGTAGTGTTCTCGACTAACAAAATATTTGTAGTAATAATTTCAAAATCACATCATGACTAGCCTTCTGTAACGTAAGAAAGCTCCACTACCATTATTCTCCTCACTTAAACTGCATGGTGTATTGGCAGTGCTGAAATATTCTTTGGAGGCGATAAAGGTCCCCCCGACAAGGTCAGTGTTTCCCCTAACCAAGTCATGGGTGTCTATAAAAATCAGTATTTTTTCTTCAAGTTTCAAGTGGGGTGAAATGTGATGAGTGTGTGGTTGGTGCAGGTGTTCATAATTGGGCCAGTGAGGCAGGTTAGGAAGGCAGAAGCAATGATAAGAGGCAAAATGCTACACTAAAAGCTTTTACCTGCTGGGTGTAAATACAATGAATGAAGATGGATTTGGTGCAATAAGTCTGAAAGAATGTGAGGATTTCCTCCAAGTTTCATGTAGTAATCAAAACGACATTGGAGCAGTTTGGGACATGATTTTGGTATCTTGAGACTTGAGGTGTCTCACTGCTTACAACTCTAGAAACTTTGTGTGCTCATGATATGCGTTTTGTGCTGTTGGAGAAGCTTATTAGGCATATTAATAGCAATTGCCAATTTGCCGCATCCTTTTGACTAACCAACCCCTATAAAAACGAAGGATATGTTCCTTACCCTTTTTTTCTTTGCTAATCAATATGGAAAGGAAACACAAATAACTAAAACCAAGCCTCCGCTATATAGGATACAGGACTCTGGTGGCGTATAGGCTGAGGTTCAATCTATCAAACTTCAGTAGGTGGTGAACCTAGAGGTGTCAGAACGGGCCCGCAGGGCGAAACGGGCCGGCCCGTGCGGGCCCCTACATTTTTGCAGGCTTAAACGGGACGGGCCTATACGGGGCGGGCTCTAAATACCTAGGCCCAATCCGCCCCACATACGGGCCACGGGTTATGCTGGGCGGCCTGCGGGTTAGCAATTTAAAAAAAAAATAAATTTTTAGTTAAAAAAAATAAATTTTTAATGATCTCTAGATGGAAGTACATCTTCTAACAAGAAGGTCAGCTGTTTTATTACACTCTCTAGAAATGTGTTTAAACCTCAAATGCCACTGCCAGCCTTGCATCTCCTTCAGTTGAGCAATTACCCGAACGTGAGGGCCATCCGAAAAATGCCTGGAGTTGAGAAGGTCAATGATCTCAAAGTTGTCTGCTTCAATAATCAATTGCTTAATACCCATATCCCAAGCAAGCTGCGAGCATAACACAATCCCCCAAGCTTCAGCCAACACTACTGGCATTTTCTCACCATATGCAGTGATCCCACCCACCCAATGGCCGTTCGAATCACGAATTACACCTCCAGCTTTGCATGAATCTGCATAGGAATTTCCATCACTGTTAATTTTGAACCAACCAAAGGGTGGTTTGCGCCAACAATCCTTGACAGATACCCACTTCCGAGCACCAAGTTTCCTGAACTCCTTCTTGCTCTCAAGGTATTCGACAGAAGTTTTCTTAATGTTCCAGTGAAGATTCATCCAATCTATGGCATCACAACCATGTGCTTCCTTACACCTGTTTTTCCAGATCATCCAGCAACAAAAGCCAAAAATAGAAGCCTCGAATTCCTCAACTTTCGTACAATTCATGGACAAAATCCAATCCTTGGAACTATGTGTCTAGAAGTACCCAGGTAAATGGATATTGATGTTACTCCAGACCATGGAAGAAGAAGGGCAGTCTCGAAGGGCATGGAGGACTTCTTCTCCACACTTCCAGCAAGTAGGATCATTAATCAATCCCCTCTTGTGCTTTTCAGCAGCTGTAAGGATGTGACCATGAGCAGCTAACCAAAGGAAAATGCAAACACGCTGAGAAGCCGGCCATCTCCAAATGACCTTCCAGAATCGATCCTCAGGGGGTGGATTGCGGGACCTTTCAAGTTCAATGGCTGCACTACGAACTGTGAATATACCATTGGCACTATGGATCCAGAAAGGTATGTCCTCCCTATTAAGACTGCTAGGTGGTGTTGAGATTTCAATATTATGGATAATGTCAATTGGAAGGGTGCCACCAAGATCCTGGACATTCCATTGACCATCTGGTGCATAGTCTGCCACGGGCTTGAATCGATCATTGGGAGGGATGTCCTGTAAAATTACATCCTGCAAGGCAAAATTTGAGTTAAGCCACTTATCAAGCCAGAAAAGGGTAGACTTACCATTCCCAATCCTCCAACCAACATTTGGTCGGAGCTTAGGCCATACTGACAAAAAATCCTTAGCACTGTAGGAGAGACTTTGAGGTCCATGTTTGAATTTATGGTGCTGCCAACCATGTCTTGCTTTTAATAACTGGACCCAAAGGGCGTTCCTTTGAATAAGGCCCCAATAGCATTTCATTAATAAGGCTTCATTGAAATCTTGAGTTCGTCGGATGCCCAAACCACCTCGTGCTTGGCTGACAGTTATGCGGTCCCAAGCGAGTAGATGAACTTTCCGGATAGACTTGGAAGAGCCCCAGATAAAATTTCTAGTGATAGCATCCAGTTATCGAGTTATGGACTTAGGAAGCTTAGCAACCTGCATAGTATAGGTACTCAAACCTTGTAGAACAGATTTAGCTAATGTAACTCTACTAGCTAGGCTCAGGTGCTTATTAGCCCAACTGTTGACTCTACTATTAGCTCGATCTATAAGATAGCTAAAGGCCTTAGCAGAACGCCTTCCAGAGGATAAAGGAATGCCAAGGTAAGTCCCTACTGATCCTGAGCTTTGAATGCCAAGGATAGACTCAATATTGAGTCTTGTAGCTCTACCAACTGCCTTACCAAAAATAACCCTGGACTTGGAATTGCTAATGTTAAGACCAGATTGAGAACAAAACATATCCAATATATTTTTAATGACCTGTGCTTGATTAGTAGAAGCTTTAGCAAATAATAAAATGTCATCCGCAAAGAACAAATAGGGAATTCTAATTTGATTATTTAACCAACTTACAGCCTGCCAAGCCTCGACTGCCTTTGATATATTACAACCTAGTCTTTCCATGCATAGGATGAACAAATACGGAGATATAGGGTCTCCTTGCCTGATTCCCCTGGATGGATGAAAAGGAGGAGACAGAACACCATTCCAAGAGACCTGCAAGGTAGAGGATTCCACACAACTCATTATGAGATTAATAAATGATAAGGGAAAACCTGCTGAGATGAGTGAGGATTTGATGAAGCTCCATTTGAGCTTATCATATGCCTTCTCTAAATCAAGCTTAATGATCATGAATCCAGGCTTAGCATTAGATTTCTCCATGTAATGAGTAATCTCCTGACAAGTGATGATATTGTCATGTATAATCCTCCCTTTAACAAAACTAGCTTGGCCCTGTGAAATAATCTGAAGCATGATAAGAGTAAGTCTATTAGCCAAAATCTTAGTAAGAATTTTATAAACAACATTACAAAGACTAATAGGCCTAAGATGCATGACAGTGATGGGATTGCTAATTTTAGGGATGAGGACAATCTGTGTTTGGTTGACAT
This sequence comes from Hygrophila difformis, assembly GCA_030278955.1. Lineage (NCBI taxonomy): Eukaryota > Viridiplantae > Streptophyta > Magnoliopsida > Lamiales > Acanthaceae > Hygrophila > Hygrophila difformis. The sequence continues at coordinate 30,080,272 of JAOANR010000002.1, forward strand.
CCTTAATACTGCTGGTGCCATTGAAAACATTTAAAATGAATGAGTGAAATGAATGCCCGACGAGAGCCCAATTATGTTGATAAAAATATGCATGAAAACCATCTGGACCCGGGGCTTTAAGAGGAGCCATGGCTTGAATGGCTGAAGTGGTTTCCTCAAAGGTAGGAAGAATTTCCATGGCTCTCTTGTCTGCCTCTGAGATCTGAGGAAGATCATAATAAGCGGAGCAAGGCAGAGGTAGATCATTAGAGGTTTCTTGAAATAGTTGCTGGAAGTAGCCTAAAACCATGTGAAGAATCTCCTGTTCTCCTTGAAAGGTATTACCCTGGGCATCCTCCAATATAGAAAGACATTTTTTGGCACGTCTGGCTCGGACAAAGTTGTGATAAAACTTTTTATTCCTGTCCCCAGAAAGAGTCCAATCCCGGATGCTGCGTTGAATCCACAACGATTCTTCATCTTTAAGGAGTACCCTCAATTCCATATTAAGTTGTTTATGGAGACGCTGTAGAAATAAATTGTCCTCCCAATGATCCTTCTTCTCAATACCAGCCAATCTAGCCCTTATTCTAGTTTTCCTCTGCTGATTGGTATGAGAAGTAATAGAACTCCAACTCTGAACTTTAATTCTAAAAGCTTCAAGCTTTTCTTTAAAAGAACCAGTAGATTGCCAAGTTGTATTCAGAAGATGTTTAAACTCAGGGAGAGATTGCCAAGCAACTTCAAAACCTAAAAAACTTAGTACCATTCTGTTGACCGAAATTAGAAGCACTTGAAATCTTCAAAAGGAGAGGAGCATGGTCTGATTGGATTCTAGGAAGCACTTGTGTAGTACAGTGAGGGAAAAGCGACAGCCAAGAAGCATTGCCTAAAATATGATCAAGTCTTCTTCTAAGACAACCTCTAGCCCAAGTGAATGTGTTCCCAAAAGATCTGATTTCCTCCATTCTAGAAGTCCTAAGCCAATTTTGCATTTCAGATATAGATAAAGAGGAAAAAGAGCCCCCACGAGCTTCCTCCATTTTACTAATACAGTTGAAATCACCCCCTATAATCCAAGGAGCAGTTCTGGTGGATAGGATGCGAGTGAGCTCCGGCCAAAACCAAGTGCGTCTGTATCTATTAGGAGCAGCATATACAGCAGTCATACAAATAGAAGAACCATCCACAGTAATTTTGGTATCAATGAATTGTGAATGGTACTCAAGAATATCTATTTGAACATGGTCCTTCCAAAGAAGCCAAAGACCGCCAGAGAAGCCATCAGCTTCCACTCTGAAGGAGTTGTGGAAATTACTATGAGCAATAAAGTTGTCCGCTCGACCACCACTGATTCTTGGTTCCAAAATTGCAATACAATCCATCCTCTTAGAGTGTGTAATATCCCAAAATTCTCTTCTAAAATCCCTAGATCCGGCACCCTGCACATTCCAAAAGCCAATAGTTAAGTTCATATTAACAGCTAGTGATATGGAAACCGAACACATAACAAAGAATAAAAAAGTTAGAGAGGAAGGCTAGAAGCACGTCCTTTCCCAGTAGCTGAGCCAGGGCTAGAGGAGAGTGGAGAATACATCTCCTCATCGCTTTCACCATCAGGGGGTCTACTACCACCAGGAACAAGAGGGCATTTCAATCTCTTGCGCTTATGAAGAGAGGGGTCTACAACTTCCACTGCTTTGTGAAAGGCCGATGGAAGAATAGAACTGACACTGCGGGCTCTAGCATTTGAAGGTTGTAGAGTCCAAGGCGGGGATTCAGAAGGACATTCTGAGAACACAGGAGAAGACTGAGCAGGCTGGGATTTAGGTGGTGACATTCGGTGATGAGCAGGGGAAGGACGTGAAGAAGAAGGAGAGGAACGAACTATAAGCGGTTGGAGGTAGGATGAACAACTGGGGAAAGGGAAGTAGAGGGATCCAGGGCCACTGGATCAGGTTCATAGATGGAAGCCAAAGAAGAGAATCTGTTATTTTTTGTAGCAACCGGAGTAGAGATATTCTTAGAGGAGGAGGATAATCTTGGACCCCGTCGTCTTGGCTGGGCAATCATCCAAGGTCCAAGGCCAGCGCCATCCGAGTCTTTGTCATTCTGCTCTGGATGAGTCGGCCTCGATTGAACCGGAGGGTTATCTTGATTAACACTTGCAGAGGGACACTTTTCTTTGGTATGACCACACAAGCCACATTTGAAACAAATGACCTTTACATTTTCATATTCCACCTGGAGGATAGTATGATCGACTTCAACCTGGGGCGACAAGGGCTTAGAGAGATCAATCTTCACTGCTAAACGGGCAAACCTCCCTCTAGCAGATTTATCCGTTTCAGAGTCGATAAGGATCACATCGCCTACAAGGGAACCAGCACCATAGATGGCCCTTCTATTGTAAAGAAAAAGAGGAATATTGGGAAACCTGATCCAGGTGACAACTGAAGAAATCACATGAGTCCTGGGGTTAAAGTGTTCGTCCCAGGCATGAACATGAAGATAATTTCCCATAATGTTCCAAGGACCCCCAGTCAGCGCATGGATTGCATCTTGTTCATTTTTGAAATTAACAACAAAGTAGTCATTCTCTAAATCAATGAGAGGGAGATAAACTGATGCAGGCCAGATTTTACCAAGCCTATCTTTCAAGACTCGATAAGAAATCAATCGGCCAACAACCTTGAGTACCACCGCATGTTGCCAATTACGGAGGAGTCTCTCCTTGAATGCCTTGGAAAGAATAAGACTAGGAATACCGTTGTGAGTGGTTCGAATCATATCATCTGGATCACCAGTAAGATCATCAACTTCATCACCGATGGGAAAGTGGTTAGCTCTGGTGCCTTTCTTCGCCATGTCTTTGTAGGAAATCTTGGATGGCAGAGGAGCAGCTGTGGCGGATTGATCCGGGGGATCATCACCTGGATCATCCTGCATGGGAACATCCATGATCGGAGAAAGGAAGAGAGCTGCCAGAAAGGTGGAGATCAAGATCTTGGACAGGATCTTGGAGCGTTTTGCCTATTTTTATTAAGTTTATATTTTAAAAATAAGATAACTGACAATAAATTATGAAAATTTACTTTCATTCATAAATTTTAATAAATAAATAAAATAACCTAGCTAAAAATATTTAATAAATAAAATAATAAGAAATTTTAAACTTTTAAAAAACTAACACTAACATAAGAAGAGAAATATTAGAAAATATGACTATTTGTATTAAAGTTCACAATTTTATAAGTAATCGAAATAATTATTTAAATATATATTTGATAACTATATGGTAGACTTTGAATTAACCAAATAATATTAACTAACATGAAATAAATAGAACAAGGAGTAAAAAAAAAATGTCAAAGCCTGCAGGCCGGCCCGCCCCGCCGCGGGCCCAACCCGTAAAAGCCCGCTCCGCCGCGGGTCGACCCCGCATCTAAATAGGCCTTAAAAATTCAAGCCCACCCCGCATATTTTTTACCTTACGGGCCGGCCTAGCCAAACGGGCCCAGCCCGAATTGACAACTCTAGGTGAACCAATATATATATATATATATATATATATATATATATATATATCTAATATATATAAACACCAAGCTGGAATGAACAGTACTCTGACGATGAACAGTTGTTGAATAGTAACATTCGACCTATTCTTCCTATTTTTCCCTTCATCCTGATCCAACGTCCCCCTTACCCCAATTCTTCAATCTTCTCACGAAAGAGACACAATTTCCCCCAAATTTTTGCCATAGCAATTTCTATTGTCGCAGTAGCATCGTCCCGCCCTTCTCCTTGCCGCTGCCGCTCGCCGCGCGGCAGTGTAATGCCACGGCCTTCTCCTCTCTTCATGCCGCAAGCTCTCCCCTTCATCGCTCCATTCCGCCAAGCGCTTAACTGGAACCAGCGGCCGTGCCGCTAAGTCCTTTGAATCGCCGTCGCCGTTCGTTGTGGCATCTCACAGCGGCGCGACTACCGTTTTTGCTCGATGGATGCCGGCGCCGTTCTTACAAAGAGACGACAACACCATCGATCTTCGCCCTCCTCTCTTGCCTCCGCCCCCTGACCTCGGCAGCCCACTCCATCGGTTGCTTCCTCATTCTCCGCTTCTCTCACTCTCTCAGATCTATTCAGGTAGTTATTTTATTTTTTCATTTGATGGAGTTGATGTTTTATTGGAAATGCATATTTTGGATTCAGAAATGTCAGTTTTTTAACAATGGATAAGATTTTAAGATGCATTTAAGTTGATTTGGATTGGATTTGTGTTAAAATTTGCATATCAAGTGTATGATAAAATGCTCAAGTGTTGAATTTGCCCCGCATTTCCCTGCACATGCTCTCCACTGCACAATGTTTCCCCTTTTCTGGAGTCTTTCGGAATTCAACAAGTGTTCTGTTGTACTTAATTTCTGGAAGATGGTTTTGTTGTGTAATTATTATTGTTTTCATATTTATGAATTTTTAATGGGACTTATGTTTCTTACTAATGGTGTTTGGTTTAGGCAAGGAATTCAAACATTAAGTGGCTGAAAGCCTTGCACTCAATTTAGACATGGAACGAGTGTAAAAGGTTAGTGGTGAGGCCGAAGTTGAGCTTGTTGAATAAACATGGGCCATACAAAATTCGTAAGTTCCAGTCCTTAATTCGTTGCTCATTATCTCTGCCACGCTGGCTATTGCCCTCTAATTAGTAATTCTATCAATATTAGAATGTGATCTCTAAACTATTTTATTGGGTGTGTTGAATCCTATGATTTTAATTTTTTTAATAGTTGGAACTTCAAAGTTACAACTTATAATTCTTTGTCCCTCTCTGCTCTTTGATGTTGCCTACTCTACCTATTATTAGTAATTTTGTAAATATCTGTAACTTATTTCTGAATGATGCTACTCAATGTGTTTGATTGATATGATTCTGAGTTTTGTTGATGAATAAATTAGATGGGAATATGAGATTGTGACAATGACTGTTTCTGAAGAATTGCAAATTGTGATTTGCATTCTGAGCCTTTTCGATTTTCGTGGTTCAATTGAGTTAATATGTATAGTTTTGATGTTATATTTTATTGAATTTATGCACTTCAACTAATTGTGGAAATGCCAGAGTATTTTGACACTTCTACATCTGTCGGCTCTGGTTTAATACTGAATGGGTTGATTCCGCTTATATACAATTAATCATTGCTTTTTTCGTGTGATATAGCTTTCATTTATTGAGTTCCTTATACAATAGGCTTCTAATTGCTGCTGCGATTTATGGAGTAGATGATAGAGAATGAATTTATTCAATTGTTTTGTGCAACTGTTTCTTGTTGTGGTTTCGGGTAGAAAAGGGGAATTTCAAACCTTGTTTGTTTGTTCCTTTTCGAATTTCCGGCTGCATTTTCACTTTGCACTATTTTTTCCCATTGAGGCAGTTGTGTTCCTATTGGTGTATGGCAATCCTGTTTCCTGAAAAGCTGTGTGCATAGCCAAACCTTGTGCCTAAGTCATTGTCGGTGTGTGCAATTAGGATATGTGGGTGTAAACACGAGAAATTTGTTCGCCACTAAAAATGCGACACGTGCAAATTTAAATATTAATTTAATTATTTTCTAGGCATTTTAAATAAATTAAATAGTTGAAATAATTACTAATATTTATTGGGTTATTTGGATCAACAAGCCAAATAGATCTATGTTGGGCCAATGTGAACAAATCCAAATACAAGACCCACAAGCCCCATGATCCAATGGACACTTGAAGCAGGCAGTCCATGGAAATCAGTCAATGTGAACAAACCCAGATGAAAGGCCCACAAACCTTGACCTAATGGATAGGTGGATTAGACTGGCCCATCGAAATCGGCCCGCCGTCCACCATTTTTCCTCTATAAATAGAGGTGTCCCATCACAAATTAGGGGGACAAGACACAAGTCATTCTCAAGACTCATACACTTTAGATCCTACAGCAACAAAACGCTGCAGAAATCCCAAGGAGCCGAGGAAGTATCAAATACACTTCGAGGTCTTCAAAGTTGGAGGAATCAAAGGAGTTTTAGAAGTCGAACCCACAATCGTTTGACGTTCTTAAATTCATTTATATTTCTGTAAAATTGTATAGACCATGATTGTGAATTAATAAAATTATTTTCAATTATTTTTCTATCGAAATTTTCTGTTCTACAGATTTTGGCACGCCCAGTGGGACACTTCTACCTTTCATCTCCTCCAACAAAAATTGAAGATCATCTATGGCTTCGAAGATCGTTAAAAATGTCTTCAATAACAATCAATCCACATCTGGTGTTGCTGCTACTCCCAGCGTCAACGCAAGGAACATGAAGAAGGTCATCGAAGATGTTGTGGTCATGAAGCATGTTGATCTGTTTCTTCCACAAAACTCTGAAGATTCAAGATCCACTTCGTCTCCTTCAAGCCTAGGGGAAGATCGGGACCATACTTCAAGTCTCCCCCATGTTGATGTGATGATGGTGGACGGAACCAATTTGGAGGAACAAATTGTCAACTTGATGAAGATGGTCGAGATGCTTGCCAAGCGCGCTGAGATTCGAGACGCTCGTTTAGACAAAGTCATGACTATACTTGAAGGGTCCGGTGGAGATCAAGTCGTCAATGAACCGAAAGACATTCATGAAGAATTTGAGATATCCCAACAAGGCGAATTCGAGAACGAAACGGTACATGCTGATGTCCATGCTACTCCTGAAGGTTTCATCCACGTGGATCAGATGAAGGAATTCATCGTCGGAACTCTGAAGAAAGATGTCCCGGTGAGCTCAAAATCATCTTTGATGTACTCCAAGCCCTACACCGTTCGAATTGATGCCATGAAGATGCCTATCAGCTACCAACCGCCCATGTTTCAACAATTTGATGGCAGAGGAAATCCCAAGCAACACATTGCCCACTTCGTGGAAACTTGCAACGACGCAGGGACATACGATGATCAACTCGTCAAACAATTCGTACGATCTCTCAAAGGGAATGCATTTGACTGGTACACCGACTTGGAGCCCAGAAGTATTGACAATTGGGGGCAACTTGAATAGAAGTTCCTAAACCGCTTCTATAGCACAAGGCGCACTGTTAGCATGATAGAACTCACGAATGCGTGTCAGTCACAAAGCGAATCGGTCATCGACTACATCAACCGTTGGAGAAGTCTAAGTCTCAACTGCAAAGATCATCTATCTGAAGCATCAGCCATAGAGATGTGCATTCAAGGCATGCATTGGGATCTCTTATACATTCTGCAAGGTATTCAGCCTCAAACATTTGAAGAATTGGCTACCCATGCTCATGATATGGAATTGAGTCTTGCATCAATGGAACTTCATCAAATTGAAGACTTCGAACCAGAATCGAAGGAAAATTCAATGCAAGTGCGTCAATGAAGATTCAAACAACTTCAAGAGAAAAAAGCTCAAATGCTCCTCATGAAGCCCTTCAAATGCCAAATCCTTTAAGATGATCAAGCTCGAAGCCTATCTTGAAGCGGACAAATTTTCAAGCGCCAAGCTTCACGAGGATCAAGCTCGAAGCCTCTCCTGAAGTCCTTCAAATGTTTAAGTGCCAAGCTTCACGAGGATCAAGCTCGAAGCCCCTCCTGAAGTCCTTCAAATTTTCAAGTGCCAAGCTTCTCGAGAATCAAGCTCGACGCCCTTCCCGAAGTCTTTAAAATCTTCAAGTCTTCAAGCCTTCACGAGGATCAAGCTCAAAGCTCCTCTCGAAGTCCTTCAACTCTCCAAGTCATCAAGCCTTCATGAGGATCAAGTTCGAAGCCCCTCCCGAAGTCCTTCAATTTTTTGAAGTCTCCAAGCCTTCACGAGGATCAAGCTCAAAGCCCTTCCTGAAGTCCTAAAATCTTCAAGTCTTCAAGCCTTCACGAGGATCAAGCTCGAAGCCCCTCTCGGAAATAGTCAAATCTTCAAGTCTTCAAAGACATCAAGAGGATTAAGCTCAAAAGCCCCTCTCTAAGTTCTTCAAAATTTCATGCCTTCAACAGGAATAAGTTCAGAAGCCCCTATTGAAGCAATGAAACGTATTCCTGGAGAGTCAAATCATCTTCAAGGATACCGAAAGTTCCTCACAAAATTCTTCATGGCCCATGTCAAATGTATCTTGCATGGATCATCATCAAATCGAGGCTCTTGATTCAAAACATCAAGGAAAAATACCTAAAACATGATCATGAAGACCAAACACATCTTCAGCAAAGTTCGAATTCCCAACAGAAGTTGTCTGGGGGCAAAGGGCTAAAGTCCATGCAAAAAGCCATCAGCATAGAAGGTGGTTGACATAATCGTTGCAAAGTCTTGAAACAAATCAAGGAAAATGCTCCTTGAAGCACAGCTAAAACTGCACGTCACTCTTCGTCTGCAAGAGTATAAACAAAAAAAAAATGCTAAAAAATGCATCACCGAACTACGATGTGGCTTGATTCCTCAAAAGGATATGTAGGCAACTTGGCAGAAATTCCAAGTGCAGTCGTAAATTCAAAAAAAAAAATGTTCTAGAATAAAATATCTTGGATTTATAATATCTTGGGTTTGTTGGATCAGTACAAATATTTCAAGAATGACGAAATGAAGATTAAAAAGCAATCGTTGAAGGCGAAAGAAAAAGTAGTCTTTATTGCTTCAAGATTTTCATTTTACATTAACAACATGGGAAAGCACATCATCAAAGAATGAAGAGATTACAAAGAAAAGAAAAATCAGCCATCTCCACTACAATCTATTTGGTGAACCAAGACATGTTGACAGAGTCTTCTTCGCGACCACCACCCAAAGTCTATGGCAATAGCTTCAAGTCATCAAAAAAAAAAAAATTCAAATTGATGTCCATGATGCCGCTGCAAAATAAGAAAAAGGGATTATTTTCTTGAAAAAAAATTGGAAGAAGAAGAAAAAAAATTACATTTGCAAGACAAATGTAATTAAAAAAAATGCATGTCAAATTTGGGAAATTAATTTTAAGTTTATTTTAAAGTTTTGGACATGATATTAAATTCCCAACAATTTAAATTTGGGCACAAAGTGGATATTTACATGTAAACAAATAATACATGTCAAATGTTGCAAAAAGATTAATTTTAGGTTCAATATTAAATTTTGGACTTAAAATTTTTTATTTTTTTGGGATATATCCTCAATCACCAAAATATTGGGGATTGGAACCCTAGGTCTTGGAAGTCTCGGGGCCAAATAGACGGATCCAAAAAAAAAAGACCCAGGCTATTTGTACACCCAGTTTTACTAACATCACCCCATTATTAAATTTACCCCACACAAAAATTTATAAATCATCTCACTTTCTACATACACACCATTGTAAAGACTTAAATATCCTTATTAAAAAAATATCAAAGCAAATCCTACCCAAATGCTTCATACACTCCATCCCTACACCCCAATCACTCCATCTCTCTCCCTTGGACGAGCAACACAGCAAGGAAAAGAAAACCTGGGCTACGGTGGTTGAAGAACAAGAGCGAAGGGAAAGGAAAATCATCCCACTTTCCTGTGCATTCTCTTCATTGTCTATTATTCAACCCAAGCAAGAAGCACAAGTACCATGAATAGAGGAACAAGTAAGTAATTTAGTTTTTTAGGGTTTATATGTTTTAGTTGACCCATTTGGTGTAGATGTCAATTTGAGATGTTAAGAAGCTTCTATTTAGGCCTAGCAATGGTACATTGATGTTTTTATGTTTGAAATTGAATTTGGGTCGAGATTTGAATGGCAAAAATCAAGTGACCGGAGGTTGGAGATGACTCCCTGTTCGGCACTGGTTTGCCGAACAGTGGGAGAGCCGCACGGTGCCTAGCGCCGTGCGGCAAGTGCGGTGCACGGCACAAGGGTAGCCGTGCGGCCAACAGGGCCGCACGCTACAGAGACCGTGCGGCCGATCTGGCCGCACGGTCTTCACCTTGTTCAGCCCTCACGGCCGAACAGGCCTGCTGAAAGAAGTAAAATAGACCAATCGTGCAAATAACTGAAAGAAGTAAAATTTCCTTTTCCTTTAATTTTTTTTGCCTGATGAGTGATGAGAAACTGACCAAAAGAAGTAAAGTTGACCAAATAGAGAATAAATAATACATAACACCAACTACAAACTTTAGGGAGCACTGCTGAAAGGTTGTGTGCAAATTCATCATTTTCTTTGTATCCTTCATGTTGAAGCTTAGCGATGCCTTGTGTCATGTGCATCCTTGCAAAGTAACCCACAGGGACAGATTTCTAAGAAAGAGTTCAATGATTTCACCAATTGGGAACCGCATATGGAGGGATCTGATCCATATTCCATTGCATTTAATATTTTCTGTTGATGTACTTGGTATGGTGAGTTCCACTTTGGCATCGCTTAGTAAAGCTTTGCTGCGCTCTCAATTGATGGACAGTTTTTGCAGCTTCGATCCAAACAGGTAATGTGGATTAAATGTTTTCTCAGTTTACAGAGAGTATAATTTTCACGTACACGAGGTGATGAATTCAAGTGTGGTCAAGAAGGATTACTGGCATTGGAGATGGAATCGTGCAAGGGATTAATGTATGAATTGTACTATATTTTAATGTTTTGCCAGAATTATAAAATTTCATATGTAATGCTCAGTTGAAAATGCTTACGGTGCTTCATAAGTTAACCTCCCCTTTATGGTGTCTCTGCCCATGAAGTTTACAGTAGAAATAGGAAATTGATCTCCTATGGGTTCCTTGTTATTATTCCAATCTTATGTCATCATTGCAAATTGTTGAGTTTCTAAAGCTGTTAAAATAATCCGATCTCATGTACAAGGGATCCTATCTTTGATAGGTGATATTAAACTGTCAAAATAATTCTAAACGACTTTATCCATTGCAAGACGATATTAAATTGTCAAAATAATTTTGATATCTATCTAATGTGCAGGAATATGTTTTCCAGCAACCTATCCATTGCAAGAAGATGTCCTCCACTTGCATATGAGGGAAATGGAAATATTGCATAAGAAGATACTTCCAACGGTAGATGCTCAAAATAATGCTGAGCTACATAGAAGGAGAGCATTTTGGCAAGGCCACCAAGCATGTGGGGGTGGATGGACAATGTATTGTTGAATGAGACAAATTTTATGTATTTTACTTTTGACATGTTTAGTACATTTGTAATTAAACAATCTTTTGTTGCACTAAAGCTTATATAAACGAATGACAATGAAGTATTTTGATCGCATTTTTTGGCATTACACAATACTGATATATATGATAAAGCAAAAACAAAATGCAAAAGTTTTCATCACCTATCAGTTTTTTTTTTTTTATAAAAAAAATCGGCATAGGAAATTATATGCTCAATCTAACATATCACTACTATATAAAAAGTGTTTTAAACTCGTTCGTCGTGACATGTCTATGTAATCGATACCAATGTCATCGTGCCCAACTCATTCTCAATTGAATTCTTTATGTGCAGGTAGCTCTCTAATTTATCATGGGTTTACGTTTAAAATATTTAAATTAGAACAAAAAAAGAAACAGACCTGCACGACTGCCCCTAGCCACACACCGAGAAGACAGTTCGGCCGGCTCGGCCGCGCATCGTGAAGACGGTTCGGCCAGTTCGGTCGCGCGCCGTGAAGACTGTTCGGCCGGTTCGGCCGCGCAACGTGAAGAGCGTTCGGCCGGCTCGGCCGCACAGTGTGAAGACCGTTCGGCAGTTTCCGCCGTGCACTGTAAAGAGCGTTTGGGGCTTGTGGGCCGCACACGAATTTGGAAGAATTAGGGTTTTGGAGTTTTGGGGTGTATGTAGTATTGTGGGAGTATGCGAGTTTTTTTTTCTTTATTTTAACAAGGGGCATTTTGGGTAGCGTAAAATTGGGGTGGGGTGATGTTAGCAAATCGACGGGTATGAATAGCCCGGGTTAAAAAAAAAATAGCTCTTCTCTCTTCCCAAAACCAAGGAAACGCAGCCATCCACTCCAACACAAATCTGGAGAACTAGCAAAATTGCAGCCTTCATCTTCCCACCCAAGGGATCAACTCCAGCGGCCTCCATCTAACAACTATGAAAGGCAAGACGGCGGAGCAGTGGCGGCTTTCCTCTTCGCGCGGACTGCGTTCAGCGGCGGTCCCCTCACCGGAGGCACGGCTCGGCAGCAATAACGGCGGCGGCGAAGCAGGCTCCGGGATGTGGACAAGCAGGGGCGGCATCCTCCTCGCGGTCTGAGCGGCGGCGGAGACATCCTCCCCCTCCAAAAGCACACTCCAGCAAAGGCACTACAAGCAGCGACGCGGCGGCATCCCTTCGGTATCAACACTCCTCTATCAGCGCCTGTCCCTTCGGCAATGGGCGGCCTCCTCTCGCGGGCTCCAACCGCGATGTAGCAGAGGCGGATGTTTGAAGGCAGCATCACCGACGATGCTCGTATAGATAGCCAACGGCAGCACTACAATGGGTTCCAGACATCGACTTCCCTTGCAGCAGCGGTGCGACAGGCTACAACACTCAGCGCCGTATTCGAAATGGCGACGACGCGGCAGCACTCCACCGGCGGCAAGTGGACTCCCTCGGCAGTAGCTTCCCGTTTGGCGATAGCAACAACACAGTCGACAGCAGCTGCGGCTCTCTCCTTCCAGCGGCGGCTCTCCCTTCGGTAGCAGTTTGGTGACACAATCGGCTCCAGGCTGTTGATGTTCAGTTACTCAATGGCAAAGGCTAGACGCGGGCCTGCGGAGGCGGCGGCACCCAACAGCTTGCGGTAGGGACCCAACATTGAAGCTTCAAGTTATTTATAAAGGATTAGGAAGGAGTGTAATTTGATTCGGAAGGTGCATAACAAAGATATGATACAAATTTGCATTAGAAATCCGAATATACACAAATCAAAATTACGAATTCAAATTAGGTCATGATGCCAGGCTTGATTGAATGATGCGATATGAAAATTTGCTAAATATCAAAGAATATAATTATTTAACAAATCAGAGATATTTAATGGACACACTTGTCCACTATTGAAGATTGGGAGAAACTCTCCTCGGAGAACCATGCAAGGAAAGAAATTCACACAGATTTGAGGTACAGTAAATCAATTTTGAATGGGAAGCAGAGTTGTAATTGGTGGAGAATGCAAGTTAGTTCCCCGTTGCTTTGTGCGGTCAATTTGATGAATACGCTGGAGTGTGTATAAGCAAGTAATGATGTACAAATAAATGAGCAATTTCAATTAAAAAAAATAAAGGGCAAAATCATGGGTGGAAAATGCCATGGAATTCATGCCAAAAAAAAAATGAAGAAAAATATGTTTCGAGACTCGTTCAGTCTCAAATATATTTCACCCTAAACAAGTCTCGAGGGGCATATGTAAATTAAACACGTGAAATTTGTTCGCCACTAAAAATGCGACACGTGCAAATTTAAATATTAATTTAATTATTTTCTAGGCATTTTAAATAAATTAAATGCTTGAAATAATTATTAATATTTATTGGGCTATTTGGATCAACAAGCCAAATAGATCTATGTTGGGCCAATGTGAACAAGTCCAAATACAAGACCCACAAGCCCCATGATCTAATGGACACTTGAAGCAGTCAGTCCATGGAAATCAGTCAATGTGAACAAGCCCAGATGAAAGGCCCACAAACCTTGACCTAATGGATAGGTGGATTAGACTGGCCCATCGAAATCGGCCCGCCGTCCACCATTTTTCCTCTATAAATAGAGGTGTCCCCTCACAAATTAGGGGACAAGACACAAGTCATTCTCAAGACTCGTACACTTGAGATCCTACCACAACAAAATGCTGCAGAAATCCCAAGGAGCCGAGGAAGTATCAAATACACTTTGAGGTCTCAAAGTTGGAGGAATCAAAGGAGTTTTAGAAGTCGAACCCACAATCGTTTGACGTTCTTAAATTCATTTATATTTCTGTAAATTGTATAGACCACGATTGTGAATTAATAAAATTATTTGCAGTTATTTGTCTATCGAAATTTTCTGTTCTACAGTGGGTAATACAGTAATTCAGCCAGGCATTTCAAATCACATTATTTTATATTATACAATTTTGATTATTATGCATGTGTGTTGATTTGCTAATTGCTTGAAATATGCTTATTTTTTAAGACATGAAGTTCTTTAGGATTAGAAAATATATACGAAAATAATCCTATAAATTACAAGTGATTTAGCCTTTTTGATTTTTGAAAGGATCGGTGACTTTTAGGAGCAATCTATTTGGATGATCAATGTCTTAATCATATGCTGATGAAAATTTGTCATGTGATTTTATATTAAAATTTATAAGCAGTAATGAGGGAAGAGGTTTTACAATTTACTCTTGGTGTTCGCCATCCATGATAGCAGCAGCAGCCCAGGCTTAGGAAGTTCTGTCAAGCCAAGGGTGTTCGCCTTTCTGTGAGTTAACTCTCTCTTTATCACTTGTTGCAATTTCCCAAAGATTTGTACTTCTTGTTTTTTGTTCAGATGACCTTTTTTTTTTTTTATTGTTATTCACCATTGGTTAATAGTGTGATCCCAAAGAGCACAAACCCATCAAGGATCAAAAAAAAACTTTGAAGTTCCAGATTGCTTGCAGAATTCTCTGATGTTGAGCATGGAAAATTTTGAAAGGAGGACCTTGTGGAGTTCTAGATTAGCGGTATGCCGGTATGTAACTGAACGCTAATTGTTTTCTTGAGATTTTTTGTATGTTTTCCCATGGCTTTTGAAGTTCGAAATCAACACCCCATCTGCTTTAGGGTCCTTTTTTATGGTAAATTTTCCAGTAGCTTATATTTGTAAAGTTTTTCCTACAGGCAATTTGCTCGTTTAAGTTGTCTTCTGAAAAATTAGCGAATGAATTGACCATTGGATTTTCGTCGTTGTGTTGGAGCTAATGACGTTATTATGGTTGACCTGTTTACATGTGTTTCTGGTTTTACCAGAAAGTGTTTAATAATGAAGTGTCCGATTAAATGCCTCTTCCTTTCATGCCCTTGAGTCATTAATTTACTCTTTCTATCAATAGTCTTTAAAGGGCCTTAATTGGCTCAAAAAATTCGTTTAGTGCTTGTGTGGTAGCAAACCAGGTGCTCCTGCTTGGACCCCCCGTGAGCCACACCACCCTCCAATCGGCCTCCTGGTTAGATATTGTTAACCCAACAAAATTTATATTATAGTCCATCCAAATTTACATGACCCAGTCCGTGAAAATATATCCAGAGGCCCAGTCCGTGAAAATATATCCGGAAGAGAAGAACACACTTCCAAAAGGCCCAATCTATTTTTTCTTGGCACGGTCCAATTCAAGATTTATCCGGATAATAACCAGAGCTTGCCAATCAAAGCCATCCGCGTGCTTCATGCCACCCCTGAAGTCAAGCCTCCTATGCTGCACGCCTCTCTACAGGAGGCCTCACGCCTCTCTACAGGAGGCCTCCCGCGGCTCTACAGGAGGCCTCACGCGTCTCCACAGGAGGCCTCCCGTGGCTCTACAGGAGGAGACTTCATCCTATAAAAGGAGGAAGGGAGGCACTCGAGAGAGGCACCCCAACACACAACTCCTTGAGAGATTTCATTCTGTATTTTTCATTCTGCACTTGTTTCATTCTGCAAGTTCAATTCCTGCTTTTACATTCCTGCAAAATTTTCCATTCCTTTACAGCTTTGCTTAAATTCTTGTAATTCCCTTAGTAATCCTTGTAATCCTCTTCAAATATTGTCCAATCAAAATTCTCGGTTAACAAATTGGCACGCCCAGTGGGACACGAAGTGGAAACCATATCCGCTTGAAAGTGTATGCAACTCAGATCCGGACGAATAGTAAGGGATTTAACACAAAGATTTGGAGAAATGTCGCTGCATGAAGAAACTCCAGTAAGAACATCATCTGAGAATGTCGATGATACAGCGACTACCTCTCAACAACCGCAGGGGATAATGCAAGTCCCAACTTTTTCGGAACAAATACGGCTATCGATGAATGAATCGATGGCTGAATTCATGCCTTTACTAACAAGGCACCTTATGGATGTGTTGCGGCCTGCAATGGCCGACCAAACTGACAGGATATGTGGATCCCTGCGTACTCCACAAGAGGGATATATCCCTGGCCTGAATATGTCACCAAGCCTTACAGGACCGTATGGCGGTCTACAAAAGACTTGGGGGACTGGCCAGCCATCACTATCTGAGTTTGGAGCACCACCTCCTATGATGTATGCTCCATCAGGATACTTAATGGCATCTGTTCCGCCATTTGGAGTGGCGGCTCCCATCCCAGCCGCCATGCAAAATACTGGAGGAGGACACATGCAACCTCAAGGCACCAACATACCTTTGGTTGCCCACATGCCTCAGGTCACCCATCAGGCCGCCTCCCCAGTGCCTCAGGCCGCCCAGGCGGCCTCCCCATTGCATCAGGCCTCCTATGCGGCCTCCCCAGTACCTCAGGCCGCCCAGGCGGCCTCCCCATTGCATCAGGCCTCCTACCAGGCGGCCTCTCCATTGCCTCAGGCCTCCCATCATCAGGCCTCCCCATTGCTTCAGGCCTCCTATCAGGCGGCCTCTCCATTGCCTCAGGCCTCACATCATCAGGCCTCCCCATTGCATCAGGCCTCCCCGTTGCATCAGGCCTCCTATCAGACGGCCTCCCCATCGCCTCAGGCCTCCCATCATCAGGCCTCCCCATTGCCTCAGGCCACATATCATCAGGCCGCCTCCCTGCAGGCCGCCCAGTTTCAGACCTCCAACCCACTTCAGGCCGCCCAGCAACTGGCCAGTCCATACTTGGCCACCCAGTATCAGGCCTCCAGTTCACACCAGGCCGCCCTGCAACCTCATGCCGCCAACCCATACCCGGCCACCAACATAAGTCGTCCGGCCGCCAACATGAGTCATCCGACCACCAACTTGGCCTCAACCGCCAACATAACTCAGGCCGCCATACCTCAGGCCGCCATGGCTCATCCGGACGCCATATATCAACAAACTGCCATGCCTCCTACACAGGCGCCTGTAGTGTCGCCCGAGTTATTAGCAGATATGATGCAACAACATTTCGGCATTCAATTAAGGCCGATGGAACGGCCCACTTATAGGAAACCATACCCGGATTGGGTAGACACCATGCACCCTTACCCTAAAGGCTTCAAAATGCCCGAGTTCACCACATTCTCGGGAGACGACGGCAAATCAACCGTAGAACACGTGGGCAGGTTTACTGCTCAGTGTGGGGAAGCAGCGGCCAACGACTGGCTGAAGTTAAGATTGTTCAGTTCCTCTTTAACTGGACCCGCATTTGTCTTGTTTGCATCCTTACGGCCAAATTCAGTTCAAAATTGGGCCGATCTCGAACGAGCATTTCACGACAGATTTTATACACCTCTGTCGCAGGTTAGTCTTGCAGACCTCACTAACACCAAACAATTTGCCGATGAGACGGCAAGTTCTTTTATTAATAGATTACAACGCATTAAGGGCCGGTGTAGTATAGCAATACCCGATAAAGAAATAGCCAATATAGCAGTGGCTAATATGCTACCGAAATTGAGAGAACATTTAATTGTGCAGGATGCAACTGACCTTGCCCAGCTGGCCGAGAGAGCGGCCCGTGTGGAAAAATTCCTGAGGGAGCAGGAAGAGAAGCGTCCTATGCGTCGAGTCCATTTCGAGGAAATAAAACTCAGTGATGATGAGGACGAACCTGTAGAGGTGGCTGTTGCTGAGCTAGTACAGACAGCCAAACCACATACATGTGCTGCTCTCAAGCCGCCAAAACAAAGAGAGGCTAAGTATAAGCCTGAAGAAGACCTTTTTGACATGGGCAAAGCGGACCAAGTGTTCGATGCCCTACTCAAAGACGGTGTTATTAAGTTGCCTGAAGGGCAAAAATTACCAGCGGCCGAGGAAATTCGAGGCCGAGCATTTTGTAAGTGGCATAATTCGTATACTCATAGCATTACCAAATGCAGGAGTTTTAGAACGGCCATACAGAACAAAATAAAAGAGGGTCGTTTGAAAATTGCAGGTATGAAGGTGGATTTAGATCCTTTCCCTCAATTGCCAATTGGTGTTTCTGGACTCATCCCAAATCCAGAAGATGGTGGCTCCAGTAGCCAGAATGATAGAGGAAAGGAACACATTGAAATCGAAGAAGATGATGTGGACTTATTATCTGATGAGTCCGATCATGAAAGAAAAGAGTTGTGCAGTAGACAACCAAAGTTTAAGAACATGTCAAAGGAGGACTTCAAGAAGGTCCTGGAAGCTGAGGAAAGAGAGCACCACAAGAAGAAGAACCCTCCTTTGAGGTTTGAGATCTCTAAGCAGGCGGTGGAGATCCATGACAATGGAAAACACCAACCCATTGTTCGTGATTACAGGCATGGTGTACAGGTGGTTCCAACCTTAATGAGGCGACCAGAGCATCCAGTTGAGATTGAAAGGTGGATGAAGAATAGGGCTCAGAACAAAGCTACCCACAAGGAGCCGCCACCCATGACCAGGAGTCAATTTAGGCGGGCTCAAAGACGATATGCCGAGGAAATGCGGCAGTGGGAGGCACAAATTCATAAGTTGGAAACTTCCAGGCCTCGGAAGCCAGTACAACCAACTTATTTCAAAGGAGAGACATCCCAACAGCAGAGACCCCTTCACGAGAAGACACACAGTAGGACGGTGGCAAGGAAACCTGATTCACCCATACCACGTCGTGAAGAAAGATTTTATGAGGCCTCAAAAAGACCACCTCAGGCGCCATCACCTTCCGCTAGGGAATCAATACGGGAGAGGATGCAGCCACCGTTTTCCTCCACCAGGAGGCCAGTGAGGGAAAGGTTACAACCACCATCATCTTCTACCACTAAGGGGCCAGTACGAGAAAGACTGCAATGGGTAGAACGAAAACCTCAGCCGTCATCATCACCAAAGCCTAAAGTAACCAAAGCTGGACTTCCTCAGACTAACGCTTCATCATCAGCTTCTAATGACAAAGGAAAAGCGGTCGCCACAACCGAATCTGATGAAGGAGGAAACAAGGTCAAGTCTGCGGGACAGAAGTTCATTGAAAAGCTAGACAAAATGGACATGACTCCTTCAAACATGGCTATGGCTAGTGTATTGATGAAATACATGGCGTATTTGGCGGCTCATGAAGCCGGTGAATTTGGAAGTGAACCACACAGTTTTGAAGGATTCACGGCCTATTGCAAAACTGTAGAAACCCAGAAGAAGTCACAGACACAAGTTGAAACGAAATCAACTAGTGAAGCACTTCAAGCGACCAATGAGGCATCACAAGTAAATTTTGGTGCTATTACACCTACAGAGGTGGAGGCCGCTGTGGAGGCCAATCTCGATAAACCGAAAGTTGGGATTAGCGTCCTTGGCATCATGACCGATGAACGTGGCACGATGGATGACATGAATATTGACGAAGGATATGAAGATGATATGTGGAGTAATGTGAACCTCAATATTGACGAGGAACCTCATTGTGAATTAGACGGCATGGATCTTGAAGATGAGGTTTTTTGGCAAGATTTGGACAAAGAACTTAAAGAAGCTGACGATAGGAAAGAAGGGCCAAATGATCCTTCCGTGCCTATACGGGTCTTTGGGCTGGCGGCCGATGAAGAAATAAGCGATACCGAATCCGAGATATGGGATGAGGAAGAGCCATCGTTCGCGAGGCTTATCGAAAGAATGGATGAAATGATAGCCGAATTGTCCCATCCAACAAGGGATGCACCTCCCACGCAAGAACTTGGCGGTCGACATGATGCTTCAAAGGCCGAGGCACAGTTTGCCAAACCCAAAGTTGCCCAGACAAGGCAACTGAAACCCTTGTATGTTAAGGCTCACATTGATGGGCGTCCTGTGAGCAGGGTATTCGTTGATAATGGAGCAGCAGCCAATGTGATGCCTATATCAACTTTGAGGAAGATAGGAAA
The DNA here is from genome assembly GCA_030278955.1 of Hygrophila difformis. NCBI lineage: Eukaryota > Viridiplantae > Streptophyta > Magnoliopsida > Lamiales > Acanthaceae > Hygrophila > Hygrophila difformis. Next base: position 30,100,207 of record JAOANR010000002.1, read on the forward strand.
AAGTGAAAGGGATCTGATCCCTACCAGGGTCAGAATGTGCAGCTTTGTAGGAGAAGCAACACAACCTGCCGGATTCATAACGGCGGACGTCACAATTGGATCCAAGACCATCAAAGTGGCCTTCTTCGTGGTGAAATCTAAGACGTGTTACTCAGCATTGCTTGGGCGCGACTGGATTCACATGGCGCAGTGTGTGCCATCCACCCTCCACCAACAGTTGTTAATTTGGGATGGTGACCAGATAGAATTGGTGGAGGCAGATCCTCAACCCTTTGCAGGACCGGACGCCAACAATGATGAGGCGATCTTCTACTTAGAAGACATACAACCTGCATCAGCCTTAATTGGTATGAACATGGATCTGGAATCCATTGATTTCACAACAAGCGGCTTCAAATTACGTTCTGCATATAGCCGACATGAAGCATCATGCTCTGCATGACGAGCAGCTACGACATTTATAAAGACTTGTTGCAGCGGCTCGCCAACACTGAAATAATGATGGGTGCCGAAATCAAGTCCAAAAATCCAACTGACAGTCGGCCATCTGAATGGCCATCTCCTATAAAGCGGATGTTGCCTAGTCCGGAAGCCAATGAACCACTTGTAGACATCAACCTCGGGACAGAGACAGAACCAAAGTTGACCAAGATCAGTGCGTCATTATCAGATGAAAAGCGACACCAGCTAGTGGAGCTGATTCATAAGTATAAGGATTGTTTTGCGTGGCAGTACACAGATATGCCAGGACTATCAAGGGAGCTAGTGGAACATAAGTTGCCAACGCACCCAGAGTTCAGACCTCATAAGCAGCCGCCAAGACGGTTCGACCCAGACACCATCCCAAAAATAAAGGCCGAAATCGAGAAACTTCTTAAAGCAGGTTACATTAGAACTTGTCGTTATGTGGAATGGCTTGCAAATATTGTACCTGTTATAAAAAAGAACGGTCAATTAAGAGTCTGTATAGACTTTAGAAATTTAAACTTGGCAACACCCAAGGATGAATATGTGATGCCTATGGCCGATATGCTTGTTGATGCGGCCGCCGGCCACAAGTTTTTATCATTAATGGATGGTTATTCTGGATACAATCAAATCTTCATTTCTGAAAATGATGTGCATAAAACAGCTTTTCGCTGCCCAGGGCCAGTCGGCATCTTTGAATGGGTAGTCATGCCCTTTGGATTAAAAAACGCGGGGGCAACATACCAAAGAGCCATGAACATGATTTTTCATGACTTAATCGGTCACACACTTGAAGTGTACATTGATGACATAGTGGTAAAATCATGTGAATTTGGCCAACACTTGGCTCACCTGGAAAGTGCCTTCATCCGAATGAGGCAGCATGGATTGAAAATTAATCCAGCTAAATGTGCCTTTGGAGTGGCAGCAGGGAATTTCCTAGGTTTCTTGGTACATGAGAGGGGCATTGAGGTAGACCAGAACAAAGCTAAGGCCATCATGGAGGCTCGTGCACCAACCAATCTCAAAGAATTGCAGTCATTGATGGGCAAAATCAATTTCCTAAGGAGATTCATTGCCAATGCTGCCGGCAAGATGAAAGCGTTCACTACTTTGCTTAAAGGAAGAAAGAACGAGAAGTTTCTCTGGACGAATGAGCATCAAGCAGCCTTCGAAGAAATAAAAAGAGCATTGGTCAATCCTCCAGTATTAGTGCCGCCAAAACCTGGAATACCTTTGAAACTATATGTATCGGCCGCCGAAGAATCTATCGGGTGCTTGCTTGCACAGGACGATGAAAGCGGCAAGGAGAGGGCTATCTATTACCTTAGCAAGACTCTACGAGGGCCAGAGGTAAGATATACTGCATTAGAAAAGTTGTGTTACGCCCTGGTATACTCCTGCAACAAGTTAGAACACTACATGCTGCCAAGAACAGTCCATGTAGTGGCTCCCTTTGACTTGGTAAAAACCCTTTTGCACAAACCAGCATTGAAGGGTAGACAAGCTAAGTGGGCTATGAAGATCAGTCCTTTTACCCTTGTACACGTTCCTCAAAAGGCAATCAAGGGACAAGCTTTAGCTGATTTCTTAGCTCAACACCCTTCGTTGGTGCTGTCAGAAGATCCCAGAGAAGCTTCCTTTATAGGATTCGAACCATGGGAGTTAACCTTTGACGGATCTTGTGCAAGCAGCGGCTCGGGGGCCGGCATTACAATCACTAGTCCTCTTGGGGAACATTGGAAGCTTGCTCGGAAGTTAGAGCCTGGCACCACCAACAATCAAGCAGAATACGAAGCTTTGATATTTGGCCTCGAAACTGCATTGCTTAAAGGTGCAAAATCAATTACAATATTTGGAGACTCCCAAGTCATCCTGAAGCAGTTAACCGGAGAATATGAATGCAAGAGTCCCAGATTGATTAAGTGCTATGACACAGCACTAGAACTATTGAGCAAGTTTTCGGACGCTACCATCACACATGTGCCCAGAAGCCAAAATCAAGAGGCCAACGAGGCTGCACAACTTGCTTCAGGCTGGCAGTCTTGTCGCCCTAGGGGGGCACCACACATTGCCGCCATCGCAAGTGAACCTGAGGACCAACAAGAGATTGGTGATTGGAGGACCGAGATCATACAGTACCTCGAGAACCCGTCATCTGGGGGAGATAACTCGCTAAAGGTAAAAGCTCTGCGGTACGTGCTGGTCAATGGCGAACTATTCCGAAGGGCGATTGATGGATTATTACTCAAGTGTATAGGCCCCGAAAATGCTAAATTGGTAATGGGAGAAGTCCATGAGGGGATATGCGGCTCTCATCGGGCAGGGCCGAGCATGAGATGGAGCATCCACCGTCATGGATACTTTTGGCCAACCATCATGGAGGACTGTATCATGTATGCTCGCGGGTGTGAAGCTTGCCAAAAGCACGGCCCGATTCAAAGGGTACCGGCGGAAGAATTACACACGGTCATTAAGCCTTGGCCATTCCGTGGCTGGGGGATGGACATCATTGGAAAAATTCATCCACCGTCATCCAAAAACCATGCATTCATACTAGTGGCCACTGACTACTTCACCAAATGGGTAGAAGCATGGCCAATGAGGAAAATTGACCAAAGCGATGTAATTAGGTTCGTAACTGAGCTCATACATCGATTTGGGATTCCCCAAACCATCACTGCCGATCAAGGAACAGTGTTCACTGGCGAAAAGTTTATAGCTTTTGCCAAGCAGTTTGGAATCCGCATCTATCATTCCACTCCGTACTATCCCCAAGCAAATGGTCAGGCTGAAGCCACCAATAAGATCTTAATAAGTATGATCAAAAAGGCGGTAGGCGAAAAGCCTAGGAAATGGCATGAGACCTTATTAGAGGTTCTGTGGGCTTACAGAAACTCTAAATCCACAGCTACAGGGTTTACGCCGTATTACTTGACATATGGTCATGACGCTGTTTTGCCTTTGGAAATAACAGTTCCTTCTCTAAGGGTGGCTCAGCAGCATCAATTAGACTTATCTAAGTATGAAGAGACCATGTTGCAAGAATTGGAGACAGCAGACGGAGACAAGCTCGCCGCTCTGGAAAATATCCGTCGCCAAAAGATGAAAATGGCGAGACATTACGACAAGAGGGTTCGAGGCAAAACTTTTAACGAGGGAGACCTAGTATGGAAGGTAATTCTACCCTCGGGGGTGCGTGGCAATGAAACAGGCAAGTGGTCTCCAAATTGGGAAGGACCATTCATTGTTACGCAAAGACTGCTTAATGGTGCATACAAACTAATGGACATCGATGGCCAAGAACACAAACAAAGTATAAATGCAAAATACCTCAAAGTGTTCTATCCATCAGTGTGGGAATCTGAATAAGAAACGCAAAGTGCATCAAAAAAGTGGCCAAGTCACAAGCTCGGCCAAAAAAGTAACAGTAATCTCCCAAAGTAAAGGCAAGAATTGCCCACCACAAGGCCGATGGGCTGACCCAAAAGTGTACTGAAAACAAAACAGTGCAAAAAACTAAGGAAGAGGCTGCCTAACACCACCCAGTATACGCCGACGCATAAGGGCCCACTGATCACGAGTGCGCTCGAACATGTCCGTCAGACGAAGAAGTGCGGCCGCCGAAGCACGAGCGCGAACCGACAACCGAAGCCGACGAGTCCGAACTCCCGATAATTCAGCCGATAAGTCACGCTCATCTGCGGCTAAACGACCATAGGAAGTCTCTAACTCAGCAGCTCGGGAAGAAATATCAGCCAAGACAGGCTCTAAGGTAGCAAGCTCCTCATTAGCCTCCTGAAGGATACGCCTCCTCTCAAGAATGAAACGCTCTGCCTCCTCAATATCACGCTCTGCTCGCGTAGCAACGTCCCTAAGATGGGATCTGCGACTCTCTCTAACCCCGCGATCAGTAGACAACTGCTCGCGCTGAGGGTGGATAGCCTCTATCTGAAGACAAACCTCGCGGTATCGTGCCTCGAGGTCATCAAGCAGCGTCAGATCGTGAGCAGACTGATCTGCAGAGCTACTGAAAGCAGGATAAGAAACAGCTAAATCAGCAACGCGCTCTGAAAAGCTGAGAAAGTCAGCATCCTCGGTAAAGGCAGAAACTGCGCTGACATCGTCTAACAGGCGATCAAGACTAGAGAACACCTCAGTGGAGAGCCGATCAACATGAGTGGATAGAAGGCGGTCAAACGCCTCGCATGATGAAACAATCCGGTCAGCAGGAGTAGGCACCGAAGGACCTGGAACAGAGGTCGCTGGGACTGAGGCACGGATCATGGGCACCTGAAGACAGTTTCACATAAGTATATGCCAAGAAAATCTCATAAACACGAAAGCTGAAGTGAGCCATACCGGAAGAGGCGGCGCGACTGAATCAACTGAAGTAATAGGAGCAGCAGTAGTAGGATGGCCTGCCTGGTCCATAGGAAGCTAGAAAGGGAGATCCTTAAAACATGTCCTTAAAAAAGGAAAAACGGAAACGACATAATCAATAAAAATACCTGAGGGATCACCGAAGGGCCAACCTGACTAGTGTGGAAAATATGATCTGCAGCCTGAGTAATATCTGCAGGAGAAACCTGGAGGACACAAATATCCTTAGAATGCAGTGCTTAAACAAAATAAACATAAAATGAAAGGCAACCAAGAAATACCTGTGGAACCAAGTCATGGCCAGCTGAACCAATCGCGGACCGAGAGAAACGTGGATCAATCTGAGCGGTCAAGCACGATGTCATTGCGATACTAAAAAAGAGAAATGCAAATAAAGAGTCTAACTGTGGTAAAACATACCTGGTCGGCAGTAGTTGCAGGCAAGGAATTCGCAGCATCGATCGTCGCGGCGTCTATCATCTGGTGCCTGGGATCGGCGGCCACAGGAATATCAGCAACATGATCATCCGCCTGGCCATGATCATCATCATCATAGGGGTCTACCGACTCATCCTCATGGTCCTCCTCATCGCCCTCATGACCCTCCTCACCACCTGAGCGTGATCCATCATCACTTGAACTGGCATCTTCCTCATCAGAACCAGACTGCTCGGCGCTAACTGAAACATCATCATCAACTGCAAACAAAGAGACAATATCAAAAGGGGCAGTGTATGAAACGCTGTATTGACAATGAAATGATTCAACATACCTCTTCGACGCTTACGGGAGGAAGAGGCTGGACCAGACTGGGACTTCTTGGACCTCGAGGTACTCCCGCGAGAAGCTGAAACACGAGACTGACGCGAAGTGACTGAATCTCCAAAACGAGACGCCAGCTGATCATAGGGCGGCAAAATAGAAGTGATATACGGCGTCCACCACGCCATAAAACCAGCAGCCAGCGATCCAGTCGGAGTAAACGGGAGATAGCTGGAGAGCGTCAGACGAGACGAAAAGGCTATCACAGCCTTGATAGCTGCGGGTGTCATCCTCTCCTTCCTGGTAAAACGAGTCGGCCACTTCACCCGGCGAGGAAGCCCGAGATGGCAGCCAAACTGGCGAGCAAGCAGGTGAGGGCAATAAGGCTCAGCGATGAAAGGATTATAAGCATCCGTCCTCTTCACCCCACTCAAAAGCATGTGAGGTTTCATGCTGATATTCCATGTAAACTCCCCATGAATGCCACGTGGATGAGTAGGGAAACATATCAGCGTAGCTAGCAACCGAGGAACGGAGGCATAAACAAATAAATCATGGTAGGACGGCCGATAATGATAAAGCCAGTGGATAATCCCCAGACCATCTCGGTTCAGAAGGCCGTCCCGGCTAATACTCACAGACTGAGCAGCCAATATCTCACCTAACGGATCACCCTCCGAAACCTCCTGCGGACTAGGGCGTAGTACCCCTGTGAACAGCTGGGGAAAATATAGCTGGACCCATAACTGCAAGAACCATAGCGGCCCAGAAGCAGTGGTAGAGGGATCTAGTCCTTCGGCCAGCTTATCAGAAAGCTTAGCCATGCCGCTAAACAGATTTCCGAGGAAGTATGAGCTTATAGCTCGAGTCTCCGTACTCATAAGCCCTAAGACGAGGGGCAGTGCAGTACTAAGAACAGTACGTGCACTGGAACAAATAACAAACCGGCTAAACCACAGTAAAAGGAAGGCTACGTGCTCGTCCCGCGTAGAAGGATAAGGCCCTGACGTCTTATTGTGCACAATGTAAGCCGGGTATCGCCTGGCCTCTTTGCCCTTAGGGCAAATCGACGCACCAAGTCTAGGGTCATCAACAGCAGACTGGGTCAACTCCGATCCGACCACACGAAGCCCCGTGATCATCACCACATCAAGAAGTGTAGGGCCGACAAATCCACAAGGAAGCTGAAAAGCATTAACAGAAGAGTTCCAGAAGCCCATAAGATAGTAAAGTAAGCGATGATCTATCACCACAGGCTTAGTAGATAGACGGATGGCCTCATCAATCCCCCACGCACGCCAATCAGAAGTGCGACCCGACATCCGATGCACCCATGAAGTATACTGACCTAGGCTGCTGTCATCGTTAATCTGAGTCCCGGGAACTTTAGCCTCGGACTTGGAGGTAGAAATACCAGAATGCTGAGGCTGAGATTTAATAGGTTTAGTGCGAGACAGAAGGGTACTGGTAAAGGCGGCCTCGGTGGCAAGTAACTTGCAAGATAAAAACCGTCTCGAATCATTCGCGCGCTCAGGCGTACTATGAAACGGCCGAAGAAAAAGTTCTGACTCCTGCCGACGATCGAACTCATATGCCTCACCATCAGAATCCGGAATAAGCGGACGCTGCAGATGAGAAAAACAAGCATGAGATTGAGGAATACGAACATAGGCAACGGAACAAGCAGGTAAAATCAGACAAACCTGAATAGTCAGAGGAGAAGCCGAAGTGGCGGCCTGAGCGGTACTAGGGGTGGTGAACTGAACAAAATGCGGCTGTGTGGACCTGGCAATGTCCTGTACCGTACATAGATACCCGGATAAGTCAAGCGGTTAACAAGATTTAAGTCAACATGAGAAGGTGCTAATCAAGCCATTTTAACCTGAAAAGTCATGCTGCGCGACAAGGCAGCAAATCCGGTCAAGGGAGCAGCGGCCTGCCCTGGCTGACGACTCCGGGCAGCCCGAGCTGACAAGATGGTGGCCTGGTCAGTAGCGGCTGGTGGCCCCTGAGTGGCGGTCGATGACGACTCAGGGCGACGATCGGAGACGGCCTGAGTCACAGGAAAGGCGGCCTGAACAGCGGCGGCCGAGGAGGACCCGGGCTGGTGAGGGGCGGCCTGAGCCAATGAAGTGGCAGCCCGTGTAGTGTCCTCTACTAGATCCTATGTCATGAACAAAGTATGGGATGACTAGAAGCTAACTTTAAGTTAACCTAACGCCTAAGCATGAGATAACACGATCTAATGCTTTCTCTAAATCCCGTATGATGCTTTATGTTCTCTAAGTCTATGAGATAAGGCAATGTGAGTAATCTTGCTATGTTCTATGATATCAAATACGAGATTATCATACGAGCAGTAAAGTTAGCAAAAACAAACACGAATCTAGCGGAATCAATGAAAGCAAGCAAATTTCATAAAATTCAGTCCAACATCCCTCCCATAATTCTAACATGCCAAAATGCCCATCAACCTTCATGATATCCCCACGCATGTGATAAGCCTCCACCAAAGTATGCATAGCAAAATAAAAATGGAGGATAGCTCCCTAACCTGGCCCATGAAGCGAATAAGCAAAGAGAGCCCTCGAACAAGGCACGGCCTCAGGCGGCCAAAGCAGGCGGCGAGGGAGAGGCGGCCTCCGGCGGGCGGCCAAGCGCGGGCGGCCAAGGGCGGATGGCAGGCGGCCGGGCGGCCTCGGGGCGGCCAAGGCGTGGGAGAGGCGGCCTTGGCAGGCGGCCAGGCGGCTTGGGCGATGGGCAGCGGCCTCGGCGATGGGGCAGGCGGCTCGTGCGGGCGGCTTGGGCGATGGGGCAGGCGGCCTCGGCGATGGGGCAGGCGGCCTCGGCCAGGCGGCTTGGGCGATGGGCAGGCGGCCTCGGCGATGGGAAGGCGGCCTCGGCCAGGCGGCCTCGGCGATGGGCAGGCGGCTCGTGCGGGCGGCCGAACGAGGCGGCCTAGGCGGAGGCGCCGGGCGGCCTGGGCGGAGGCACCGGGCGGCCTAGGCGGAGGCGACGGGCGGCCTGCAGGGGCGGCCTGGCAGCGGCGGCGCGGCGGCCTCGACGGCTTCCAGCGACGTCCGGCGACGATTTCTACGGCCGGAATCTGGGCGACGGCGGCGGTTTCCGATGGCCGGTGGAGGAGTAAGGGAAGAAGAGAGGAAGAGAATGAGGGAGGAAGAAAAGAAGAGAGAGAAGTGTTGAAAGAAAATGATGGGTGGAAGAATTTTGAAGGGTTTTATATGGTTAGGGTTTTGTCCCTAATGGGCCCTAATGGGCCGAAAATTCCAAAAGTAAGCGCGCAAATTTGTCTTAAAATACTAATCAGACAAAATGCGCGAGGGGGGCATCTGTTAACCCAACAAAATTTATATTATAGCCCATCCAAATTTACATGACCCAGTCCGTGAAAATATATCCAGAGGCCCAGTCCGTGAAAATATATCCGGAAGAGAAGAACACACTTCCAAAAGGCCCAATCTATTTTTTCTTGGCACGGTCCAATTCAAGATTTATCCGGATAATAACCAGAGCTTGCCAATCAAAGCCATCCGCGTGCTTCATGCCACCCCTGAAGTCAAGCCTCCTATGCTGCACGCCTCTCTACAGGAGGCCTCACGCCTCTCTACAGGAGGCCTCCCGCGGCTCTACAGGAGGCCTCACGCGTCTCCACAGGAGGCCTCCCGTGGCTCTACAGGAGGAGACTTCCTCCTATAAAAGGAGGAAGGAAGGCACTCGAGAGAGGCACCCCAACACACAACTCCTTGAGAGATTTCATTCTGTATTTTTCATTCTGCACTTGTTTCATTCTGCAAGTTCAATTCCTGCTTTTACATTCCTGCAAAATTTTCCATTCCTTTACAGCTTTGCTTAAATTCTTGTAATTCCCTTAGTAATCCTTGTAATCCTCTTCAAATATTGTCCAATCAAAATTCTCGGTTAACAGATATCCTCTTATCACCATTCTCACGGCTTAGTTCTCGTTGTCGTCACTACTCCAATAAGGTAGATGTTACCATTATTTAATTTTACGTTCCTACTCCAATGAGGTATTGCGTGATTTTTGTAATAACCTTTTATGTGTGTGTGTGTGTGTTTTTTTTTTGTTTTGTTTTTTTTTTTTCCTTGTGTTGTTTTTGCTCGTATTTATATTTGGGTACTTGTGCATCAAGTGTTTTGAGAAAAGTCTCAATTGGAGAAATGTTTTATTGATTTTAGTTTCTCTTTTCATTTTGGGCGTATTCTGAGGCTTATTTCCCCAGTTTATAGAGTTAGTTAAGGAATGGTTTTATTGTTGGTTTTCAAGGTAATTCAACCTTAGGTTAAACTATATGGAATTGAACATGGAGCTGGTCTAATCTATAGAAGCAATGCATAAATCTTCAAAGTAGATCCCATGTCTGCACATAGCAACTTGCTAATTAATTAAGGCCATCTTGTATTTCTGTTTGTGCTCATCGCTGGTTTTTTGCCCTTTGAGGAATCGAACCTTTTGGCATTGTACAAAAAGGTGAATTTCATTGTGATGTTGGCCATTGAGTTTGCTTATTTCTTTATATTCATAAGAAGGTTATTCCCATCATTTTGCATTTTATGTTTGTTTTATGGTGTTTTAAAATAGTTGTTTTGTTAAATCTCTCTTGTATATAAGGACTGGGTGTTCCAGGGGGTTTGGATTTGTGGCATTTGAGAACCAACAGGAACGATTATCTAGGAACTGGAAGAAGGTTGGCGTGACACACCTAAATCCCCCACAATCAATCCACAATGCTTCAGGAGGAAATGAGACAACTTATTTTCCGAACTTACGATTTATTTTGGGTTAAATGATTCCGTTAATTGTTATTCAGATATTGCTCTTTATATGACTTCTCAGGGAAATGGCTTGGCAGCTGCAGATTTGTTGAAACATGGGCACTAAAGGTGCTGGAACCACTGATGAAAGCTACTACTGTTTGGCTACTTTTGATTTTCACTAACTGATTCATGCTTGCGAAAATTGTTGCCAAATTGAAGTTTTTATTACGTTGGTTAAATGATTTATTTAGAAGTATTTGTGTGTAATAATTTTTTAGACTTTTGATGTCGTCTTTGCATTTAGATGCATAGCATGAATGTCTTCGGTTTAAAGATTCATTTTTTATTTCATAATGTTTACAGAGTTACTCTCATTCCTATAATTTCTGAAGAAATGAATCAGCACTGAATCATTATTTGTTGGATCAATTCAATATGAGTGGTTAGTGTTTAGGCACTCTTAAAATTCATTCTCTGCAACTTTTTCCTGAGTTGGTGGCTGTCTGTATGGAATTTGATATATTATCAAATTTGGGTGGAGATTAATTTTATTTTTGTTGTGCCAAGTGATAGATTATAAAGGGATTACATGTCTTTATTTATTCATTTTTGAATCTTGGAATTGTTGATTAGTGTTAGGTGCTCAAAACCTGGTGGAATGGAAGCTCCGTCAAGATAAACACCCTTTATGATCTTAGTGCGAAGGAATGACAGAGCAATAGAGCCCATGGTATGATATTTTATGTTGCTCCAGTTACCGATGTCATTCCTGTAATTGGAGGAGGAGCCCATTTCCTATATATTATTGGATTCTTGAATATTGATTGATGTTTTTTTTTTTTTTAGTGTAACCAGATCTCACAATTAAATTTATCTTATTTTGCTTTTATTTTAGTTTTAAATGTCTTATTATATTTTTCCATAATGTTTTCTCCTCTCTGGGAGCGCGCCCCCAAGAGAGTTCTAGTATATATATATACTCTTAAAAATCATTTTCAATTGCTCCCTTCTTGGCAAATGCATCTGTGATAGTGTTGGTTTTTGTTCACATATTGAACTTGGGAGCCATGCATCCCCATAAGTTGTCTAAATGAGTGGTATGTACCATCTCCGTGTGTGATCGAGCAAAAAGGCTTCAATGAGTCGCACTCTACGCGGACACAACTGAACCCAAAAGTGTTTGCCATTCTGAGGGCAACACCCCCCACAGAAGCTCCTTGTGTGCATCTAGCAAGCATCCCCACAAAGAATGAACAATCCAATGCCAGCTCACGTGTGTCGTGTTGAGCACACTTCCATCAACAATGTTGATGACATATCCCTACCAAATTTCCTTGTTCCAAGCAAAAACCTCCATCGTATGGATGTTATGCAAGGGCAACAGCTGCACTGTAGCTGTAGTTACCGACCCACCAATATGCCTTACGTCGACTATGAAAACTACTTATTAAAGCTAATCTTGTGTTGTCGATCCTATTCTATTTAAAGTGTTTGATCAAGTTTGTAGTTTTTTGAGTTATAATGTATCAGCATGTATTAATTTCAGCAATGGATATTTCAATTTCAGCAAATCGAATAGTAATTTTCATTGAGTTCAATAGATTTTGTTTCCCTGAATTTTTCTTTTATGTTCGGTAAATTGTTCTTGTTGTATTGTTGAATTGTGCATTTATGCACATAGAATTATTTTATTGCATCGCTAAATTGTTCCTTGATGCTCATTGAATTGTTCAGCTATGTTCTGATTTCATTGAAAAATTTTGGGACACTTCCTTTCGCTTATTTGTTACTATATTTGATCAATGTGTCTCAAAAATTTTTTTTGGGTAAACAGTGACAGTCATGTGTGGCAAAGGTATGTGGGAGCCCAAACCACATAAATTACATGTGTGTCTCAAAATTTGATATTATGAAAGATTGTATTATTGAACCCGGACATTGAAGGGTTGCATATCCCAAAGCAGAATTCTGCATACACAATGGCTCGAACCCGAGACTTTTGCTTAAGCTACCAAAGCGTCATACCACTCAAGCCAACTGCATTTTGTCGCATGATATTGTTATCCCTTCCAATTTCTCAATGTTGGATAACCGCGTACCCTGTTTTACCTATCTATTACAAACCCAAAATACCCAACTATGAGATTTTCAAGGCTTTACCTCACATTACATGTTCACTCATTAAAAGAAAAGAAAATAGAGAAGCAAGAAAGCCTTCGAACAAGGCTGTTGTCGGCTGCCAATCTCGGCAAACTCGGACAGATTTCGAGTTTCGTTTTGCTACTCCGACAGGTTCTGTTTTCATCTCCACTTTCTGAACTACACAAAATAGGTTAGTAGAACAAATAATATAACAACAAATGTTAAGAGGAGAGATATACCGAAAAGATCTATTATCTCTAAGGGTGAACACGGTTTGGTTTGGTGCGGTTTCGCACCAAACCCAAACCAAACCGCAAAAAAATGATTTGGGCATAAATAAAAACAAACCAAACCATTTTAGCATTTCAAACCGGGAACGGTTATGGTGCAGATATTTATTTTTGGAAGTACGGTAAAGACAACAATCTCAGCCATTGAATTAAATCTAACAGCTATAAATTAAAAAGATAAAATTGACAAAAAAAATGTGTAACGGTTTCTTCATTTACCAAAATCGTTGAATATACTCTATTATGTCGCTGGGATATGCATAACATGTCGCTGAGATACGCATAACATGTCGCTGAAATATATTATATCAAGTCGCTAAAATACACATTTGCATGTCGCTGAATTGTATATGCATTGTCGCTAAATAACATATGCCATGTAGCTGAATTGTGTGGGCTCCGTCGCTGAGATATTTTAAAATACATAGAACTATGTCGCTGAGATATAAAAATTTGTATTGCTGAATGAATACAATAATGTCGCTGAATCGGATTGGCTCCATCCCTGAGTTGTGTATGCCATGTCGCTGAATTATATATCCTGTGTTGCGATACAATAATTTCGTTGAATTTCATAGGCCGCGTCGCTGAATTGGATTGGCTCCATCGCTGAGTCGTATATGCCATGTCGCTGAATTCAATACCTAACAAATAAAATTACGAAACTAACCCTACAAATGATCTGAACCGTTGGATGATGAAAATTGATCAAGGGTAGAAAAGCGCGTCCGCCGTCCGCGCGTCCGCACGTCCGTACAACCATTCCATCTGCACCATAACGTCGGGCTTTCAAACCAAACCGAAAGAAAACGGTTTGGTGTGGTTTGGTTATGGTTTAACCAAAATTTTAAAAACAGAAAAACCCTATGAATTACAGTCGTAAGTGTAGCATTCCAAACTCCAAAATGCTAATTAAAAGTTAGAAAAACTTAAGTTCACTGTTTACAAGCCAAATGCTTAATACACTAGAACTATTAGAAGCTCTTGAAAAAAAAATAAAACTACAATTATAAATGTATAGACAATTATTCGAAATTAAGTAAAATTAAATCTTGATCTTGCATGATTTTGTCACTCCAAATCCAATAAACCTATGGCATAAACAACAAATTATAAATATATATAATTTTTTTATTAAATATATATATATTGCGGTTTGCATTTTGGTTTGGTTAATTTTTCTCCAAATCAAACCTAAACCGCAAACCACTGTCTTGTAAAAAAAAACCAAACCATAAATCTTAAACCGCAAACTAAACTAAACCGTCAAAATAAAGATCGATTTGCGGTTTGGTCTGGTCTAAACCGCACTCTAAACAACCCTAATTATATCTATGCTCAGAAAGCCCAAATGAACCCACCATTTAACCGGATCCTTCACATATCTGGTCCAAAGGGAAGCGAATGGACGGCCACCACTACTGTCAATGTCCAAATCCACAACCAAGGCCTCAACAACTCACTGTTGTTCACCACCAAACACCACAGCCTCTACCGTTCCTTCACCACTCTGCTTCCACTCTCCGTGTCGCACGCCCTCCACCGGAAACCACTTTCCGATGACCTTAGCCACCGAGGCTCTAAAGAGGGAAGAGCACACAGCCTAACCGAACACCCAAGTCCGGCTACCCACCCTATGAATCCTTACCACACTCAGCCCAAACTCACAAAGATAGTCCCACACAGTCACAACTCTAAGACACTAACGGAAAGAGGAAATGAGCTAATAAGCCTATTGCAAGAAAGGGAGACTGAAATCTCCAAAGTGAGGGGGGCGCCGCTGGTCTCTCTGGAAAGGGAGAAAAAAATTAGGGCTAGGGTTATGAAAAGAGGCGGATGAGGGAGTATACATATTAAGGCCACATGGACCTCAGACATAGCGTCATGGGCCAATGGGGATTGGGCCGGACTCAGATAAATGGGCCAACATAATAACATTCTCAACCTTGGACCATGTTATTTGTGTTGCTCAATAGTGCGTTCATTAGAACATTATCATCATCGCCTTGTAGTACATACACTTAACATTCCCGCATACCAACATAAAGTAAATAAAGTAGTAAAGCATGCGTCAGAACATATCACAAAAGATCACAGGTATGCATATATCCACCAAAGTCATAGTGTAGGATTTTAATGCACGAGATCAATTTTTCTGTTGGCAAACATGTAGTACCCCTGATGCAATTTTATCAAGTTTTAATTTTTCACATTCAACATTGTCCCTAATGAAGTGATATCTAATATCAATATGTTTAGATTTATCATGAAAACAGAGTGTTTGCTCAACTGTATCGCTGACTGGCTATCAGAATAGATGGTGATCTCATTTTTAAATTCTATTTCTTTCATCAGAATATTAAACCATATTCCCTCTTTGAAAGCTTCCGTTATGTAAATAAATTCAGATTCTGTGGTGGAAAGGGCAACAACAGGTTGCAGCTGGGATTTCTACCTCATATAATATCCACATACAGTAAACACATAGGATGTAGTGGACTTCTTACTATCTCTATCATTCGCATAATTTGAGTCTACATAACCAACCATAGTTATATCATCATCTCATTTTGCAAAACATAGGGAGTAAGGCATTGACTTGATTAGTATCTCAAAAGCCATTTTAAAGCTTCCCAATGTGGTCTACCCGGATTTTATATGAATATGCTCAAACAACTAATAGAATAGGCTAAATCAGGCTTAGTAGATATCATCAAGTAGTACACATATCCTATAGCATGAGCATAAGGAACAGATTCCTTATCTTTCAATTTGAACTCATTTTTCGGGCATTGATCTTTACTCAACAGGAAATGAGAAGTAAGAGGACAACCAACGTATTTGGAATTTGATATTTTAAATCTGGTGAGATTTTTCTTAATATATTCAGATTAGTTAAAGAGTAGGGTTGAATTAGGCCTATCCCTAACAATATGCATTCCAGGAATACATTTGGCATCTACCAAATTTTTCATGTCAAAATTCTTGTTCAAGCACTTTTGAACTTCCACTAAGCTTTTCATAGATGGACTAACAAGCAGCATATCATCCACATAGAACAATAAGAACATAGGCACATATTTCACATCTTTCATGTACAAGAAATGATCAAAGTTGCTTCTAGTGAAACCTATATCTTTAATGCATTTATCAAATTTGATGTTCCATTGTCTAGGTGAATGTTTTAGTCCATACAATGCTTTCTATAAAAGGCATACATGATTGAGTTTGGTTTGATCGACAAAATCTTCAGGTTGACTCATATAAATCTTTCTATCAATTTCACCTCCCAATCAAAGTGTGCAACTAAAGCAAGCATTACCCTAATAGTAGTGAATTTAGCTACTGGTGCAAATATCTCAAAATAATCAACACCTTCTTTCTGGGTAAAGCCTTTAGCTATAAGCCTAGCCTTATTCCTTTCACCATTGGTTTCCTATTTTACCTTAAAAATCCATTTACAATCAATCACAGATAATATATCTATTTTAGGAACCAACATCTAGGCTTTACATAATTGCTTTTTACAAAGTATTCTGTGTAATTCTAAACCGTTCATTACACATTTTATTTTGATTTTTATGCAAAGAATCAATTTCGTCTTTCATTACTCCTAACCATTTATCACAATTCTTAGATTTCATGGCTTCAGAACATGATTTGGGCTCCCGATTGTCTAGTTCTTCACAGACTGTCATGGCATAAGCATTAAGAACACTATCAGAGAGCGTGGCAGGAGCTCTACCTACTCTTCTAGCTCTATCTGTAGCTAGCATATAATCATTCAAATCATTTTCAACAATAATTTGTTCATTCTGAGCTCCACATTCAATAATATCATGGTTTTCAGTTATGAGTTCTTTATTCACATGCATATTGGGTTCAACATTAATCTTAGCATTTTCAATCACATTAGGCACAGCAACAGAGGCAGACAAATTCACAGTATGTTCCACAGAAGAAGATTCCACCTCAACAGCAGCATTATCATTAACAAAAACTTTCATAGGGAATTCAGTTTCACTGAAACTTACATCCCTACTAATAATAATCTTAAAACCACCATCAGATCTGTCAAAAAACCTTTAAACCCTAGATCCCTCAGGATAAGCTAAGAAAATACATTTGTTGGTTCTATGGTCCAATTTATCCTTACTAGTATGCACAAAAGCTGAACATTAAAAAACTCTTAAATGTTCATAGTCAATAGGTTTACTAAACAAGACAGAATCAGGAGATTTTTCATTTAAGGAGACATTAGGTGATTTATTCAGCAGGTAATTAACTATCATCAGTGCATCATGAAGCTTTGAGGTAAAACCCCGGTCAGTGCCCCCCGACAGCCTTTACACTATAATTCCTATAGAGCTGTTAAAAAGCTTGCCTAGTTTTTCCTACCGAAAGCGCACGGTATCAAGCTGCAATATTTATTTTAATTGTCGGGATCGTTCAAAAGAGAGTTACACGATAGAAGTGTTTTAATAGAATTATTAGCTCCAGAATCTGTCTCTACTCTTGATTTAAGAATGTTGTAATGATGATTACTAAAGACTACTACTGAAATGTAAATGCTTAAAGCTGTAAATGTAGTAAAGAAAACAATTAAAATGATGTAGAACATTATGATTTTATTCACGTGTTTAAGATGTTACAGACCAAATCAAATGAAATAGGCATATGGTGAGATTATCATACTTCATTGGCTAAAACATAATGAAAGTTCATTGAGATAGAAAAATCATTTACACAACTTAATCAATTCTTCATGTCTTCAATCACTTCCCAAGACAGGTACTTATGATTCAGTGTCATGACATTCTAAGCTCTGAAATTATGGAATACTATCATCACAGAATGATCTGTCAGACTCTTCCTGTGATAAAAGCTTTCAGAATCGTCACTTAATCTTTTTCTTTCAGACTCAGATTAAGCCTTTGACAACTCGAGGTCACTTCTAAATCATACTATATTCATCTGAACTTGAAGTTGTTCTTTTTATTACCCTGATCAAACTGATCTTATGATCCTGTATTGGATGTCCTCTACAACAAATGAAAAAGCTAACATTTAAATCTATCATCCAATGTTTTCATAGGACTTATTTCTTCAGAGTAATTCCTGCAAGTATTCATAAGGAATAATAGTCTTGTAAGTATATCAGGATGAAATTGCTATTCAAATTCCTTGACTTATCCAGACTACTCAGATTTGTATAAATGATTTAGCTCGAGAAATCTCTGTAAACAGTTCCAAATATCCGTGATTTGACTCAGGATTAGTAGACTGTAGTAGAAATATTTAATCTCCTACTCATAGCTTATAGTGATAACTATAATACCATGAACCCCGGAAATTAATCTTCCTGATACTCTACTAATTTTTAGGACAAAAGATGGTTCTTGAAACATCTTTCCCTTTTAAACGACAGGTACTAAATGCCCAACTGAAGAACAAGTTTGTTCTTTATCAGTCCTGAGTAAATAATGACTGAGAAAACCTATATCATCATCTCTCTCAGTGTACCAGTGTAAACAGTAATACGTGTTGCACATATGAATTGTAAATTTGTAGTCTTAAAGTAAGATTACTCATCATATACTGGAAAATATCCCAAAATATTATATATATATGTAGTATTATATGTATAAAGAGACGTTGAGGGTTCTGAATCCTCTTAATCAAAATGCAAGGATGCTTCCAAAATATACATTGGAAACTAGACAGAATTAGGAAATAACTTTCCCAAGAAAAAGAATTTGAGAAATAACTCTGCAAAATAAGTGTCCAAAATAGCTCGCAGTAACTATTTTGGGTTTCAAACTATGAACATTCCAATTTTCCGCACACTATGTCTGTACAGCGTGGAGGGAGCTAATATTCAAAGAATGTTCCCCAGATTTTGTTTATACAAAGAACTGAATGCCTCGCGATAGTTTCTGTAAGAATGCGGCGAGGTACTCAATTCCTACTTATAGATAGGGGTTATATACGTATAAGAAGTAAATGTGAATGATTGGTACCCTATAAAATGGATATCAAGTCTATTGCTGTTATAGATTGATCCTCTCGCTTTGTCAGATTGACATCGCGTGAGTATTTGAATAGCCTTTATCATAAGAGATCTATCTGGATATTTCCTCGCATCATCTTTTAGGATGAAGCGAGGGAATATCCTTATTCGAAGTAAATGATCAGAATTTATAACTGTCATAACTACCTTCTGGAATTTCTGTTTAGAAAATTATGAACATAGAATCTTTTGCATCCAAGTTCATGAACTCAAAGCTATTGATTCTCAAAGATTATCAAGCGATGATTAACACTGCATGGGTCTATAGGAACCTTTTAGAGTTCTGAACATTAAACCCTATGATTCTCATCTGTAAACATAATTTTGACAGAAAATCGAATAAATTCATAATTCTGCCAGATCATACCTAACTCAGTTACAATATCCAAATTTCTTACGTAATTGGAACGGACAATTTGCGCATTAAAAATGTGGAAGTGTTATGATCTTCGAAAATCGAATTAAAGATATGATGCAAAATTCAGATTGAATGATGAAATTGAGGTTTATACTCTGCTGAAATAGAATTACGAAATGGAAATAGAGACCAGAAAGATAAGAAATTCACAATCTGATAACCGATCATTCTTCTTGTATCTCAAATAACAAAGAATTAAAAACGAATACACCTGGAAATCTGATTGCTATCAGAATAATGCAAAGATGAACGAACGAGTCGGAGTTTAGATGATGATCGTCATGATGGATGAACAAGCGATCCGAAAGCAACTCTCCTCCCAGGGTATCCTCAAGCTAATCTAACAGCTAATCTTAAAGAAATCTACTGCGAAATTGAATTACAGTTCTACGAAAACAAATTACAAATCTGAAGAACATCAAAGTAAATTGCAGAGAAAATTAAATCCTAACCTACCTACTAAATTCTGAAAAGTGGACTGGAGAGTATAATCGAGCTATTCTCTTCAATCTCCCGCCTGCTGAGCTGATTCCCCCAAGGGTCTTATTTATAGATGGGCATTGTAACTGCTTCTGCCTTGGATGATAACCGCTCGCATCAGAATAGCTCTCCTCTCGCTTTGTCCAGTTCCTTCAAAGCGAGAGTCAGAAATGTAATCATCTTTCTTGACAAGGCGAGGTCTCACAGTTTCTTTCTGCTTCTCGCCATGTCGGACAAAACTTCCGTCTTGCACAAACTTCCTTTCCTCGCGATGTCAATCATCATCGCGTGGACTTCAGCATCTGCACATTTTCCTTAAATCTTTTCCTGATTTCGGAAACAAGCCCTCGCACCATTCCTTTTCTTTCCTCGCTATGTCCTTCCCACTTCCTGCTGTTTTCCAGCTTAACTTCCTTCTGCATGACAAGGCGTGGATCAGTTCAATAGAAACATTGCGTGCGAGACTTACAAAGAAAACTCAGAATTTCAAGCCATTTTCAATGTATTTCCAACTTCTTTGCAATCTTAACTCTTCTTTCTTCTTTTCTAATCCTCTATGATTATTCATCAAAAATCAATGGAATTAAGAGCAAAAGATCATCATTAAGACACTAAATTGGACGCAAATGACAGTCACAAAAGGCTGTCATCACCATCCTCACATTTAGAAACACTTGTCCTCAAGTGGTAAGAAACTTGTAAAGTTTCAAAGAATAAGTCCAATTAGTGGCTTCTGAGATTAAGATGTTCATGTAAGACTCCACTGGATCACTACCTTCCCTTTTCCAACTATCCCAAGCTCAACTCTTTCAACTGATTGATGCTTCATACCTGGCTTTGAATTTACCAGGTTTCATGGAACATTAACAGAAGTGATTTGCACTTATGTGAATTATTGTTCTGCTCCTTAGTTAGCCAGATTTCTCTTCTCACGCTCAATCCTGTCCAACTCATGTGCATATCTTGTATTCTGAAATGAAATACACACTCTTTTTTTTTATTATTATCAAGGGGTGGCCTTCCGTGGCTTTCAATAGCTCGGTTTCACATTATTAGGAGGAGTCGCATGACCTGACATTGCAGATGAAACTTCAACTCCCCTGCCCTTGATTCTGCTCTTTTAAAGTTCTTCAACTTATAAATCAGAGGGGCAGCTGTGCCAGCTACTTATATCCACATTATTTTACCACGTCTGTTTCTAAAATTTCCCTTGCTCTCTTTTTCTTTTTCTTTTTTTTTTTTACTCAATATGCACACTCATCTTCCAAGAGAGACTAGATTAGATTAATCCTCTTAACCTTGTGCAGTTATTATTTATAGTATGCAAATCACTAAGGTTAATATCATCACAAAACCTTCAAACTATTTATCCAGTAATGACATCAATCAATCTCAGAGCTTACAGCTAAGAACAGTTTTCAAGAGCGGCTCATGCTTGCAGTGAAAATCTATAAAGTAGATGTCTCCACAGGAACCACTTTTAAACTCATCTTCTATTCCTTTATCAGTTTATTAGCCTCCCTGAGTTTATTATTATTATCATTATTTTTATGATCCTAGCTTGAAATTCAATCCTATAACAAAAATTCATATTAATTCTATCCTAAGTTATATCAGAACAAACTGAAACAGGAAAGAAATAAAGAAAAAGAGACTGCAATTAAAAAGAAGAAGAAGAAAGTTTCAGAAAACTCCCCTGTGATCTCAGGATGGTCCTGCATCATTGTCTGAATCCTTAGGTGGTATGGATGGAGATTTCTTTAGATCCGAGACTAGGTTGGCAAGGATGTCTACCAATCTCGTACTGTTATACTGCTCCTGCCTCCTCAGTTCCATATCCCTTTCTCGTTCCTGTCTTCTCTCTTCGAGTTCTTCTCTTCTCAGCCTTTCAAATCTTTCCATCTCTTCCCTTCTCATCCTTTCCTGTCTATCCCATTCTTCCTTCCTTATCTTCTCCTGCCTCTCCATCTCCTCTTTCCTGAGTTTCTCCTCAGTTTGAATCCTGACATGCTCAAGTTCAATCCTCTTCTGCTCCATTTCTCTCTGAACATGCTTGTCTTCTGACATAGTTTTCACTAGCATCTCCATGGACTGTGCAAAACTTTGGATTGAAGTACTCATATTCTGAGATTCATCCACAGATACTGTGTTCCTCATTGGTTGTCTCAAAGGTTGAGATGGTGCAGAAGTGTTCTCAAACCCTTCATCTTCTGGAATAGGATTCAATGCAGGAGATGGAGTTACAGTCTTTGTCCTTTTTGTTGTGGTTCTTGACTGATATGATCTTGATTTTGAAGGAAGATAGACCCTTTTTGTCTTAGGAGATGGCACCTTTGATCCTGATCCTTCGGAAGTTTGTTCCTCTAAATCTGGCATTTGGTAAATCAACTCTCCCCTTAAAGTGTCTTCGGGTAATGGAATAGGAGGATCTATCTTTATGATCTCTGGTAAAAATGGTGTGACTGAAACTCCTTGTTTCTCACAAAGTCTTCTGATTAAATTCGGATAAGCCAATGCTGCATCTTCTCCAACTCTTGACTTAATAACATTGAGAACATGGTGTGCAGCACTGCATTTCCTTCCTGACCATAACAATGCAAATCCCTCGAAAGTTCCGGCTGAGGGTCCTTGAAAATTTGTGGTAGGTCTGAGCTTTGAATAGTAGAAATCAAGTGTAGGCAAGTACTCAGGCTTCAAATTCTTCAATGGAATCTTATTCTGCTCAGTTCCTCTGTGTGTTGAACAGAATCCCAGTGCCATTTTTCTAGCATTAACAAGTTTATTTCCTTGAGTTTTCTTCCTCAGTAGGACTTCGGATTTGACTTCTGGCTGTTCTAACAAAGGTGCCTGTATCAGATCATTCAGAGTTTCTACAGTGACTTGCACTGTTTTCCCTCTAATCCATGTTGTTTCTGCCTCAACATCAAAGTTAGCATAGAACTCCCTGGTCAGTTCCACATAACCACATTTGTTATTGTGTCTCATGAAAATGTCCCATTCATTGATCCTCCTCCAGTAGCTGATACACTTATGATCCAGCCACTTGGGATGAAATCCTTTGTCCGGAACAATCATTTTGGACATCCCCAAGTAATTCTCCAATGCTTCCTTTCTTCCATTAAACTTAACCTTGATTTCTTCTTCTGTAAATTCAGTCCTCTTTTCAATGCTATCAGGGATTGACAACCTCACCTTTGGACTATTCTTTCCCCAATAACTCGCAGGTAGCAATTCTGGGACATCTTTTCCGGGGGATGATCCTTCAGATGTATCTGATTCATTTCCCTCGGATTCTTGTGCTTCTTCTTGCTCATCCCCAGCATTCTCATTTTCTTGTTCTTCTGTTTGGCCTCCTTCTTGAGCAGGTTCCACGTTTTCTTCATGAACTTGTTCTGAGTTTTGCTCATGGTCAGGCTCTGGATGTTCTTCTTGAACTCCATCAGTGTCATCATGTTGTGAATTGCCTATACCTGAATCATAAATCAATGACGTGCTGGTATCTACCTTCTCAGTAACTTCAAGGCTATGCTGATTTAAGATCTCTGTGGGATCTTCCTGTACAGGTTCGTTTAGCAGAAGAGGAATAGCAGTAGATTCTGAATCTAGAAATCCTTTGACTCCAAAATATTCTTCTACTCTCTTCTTCTGTTCCGCGGCCCATTCAGGATCATTCATCCTTACAATTGCTCTCTGAACTACTTCATCCCTGACTTGAGGTGGAAGGAGCCATTGATTCATTTGATTTTCAGCATTCGTCTGTGTTCTGAGATATTGACTGACAGTGTCTTCCATAAAATACTTTCTCTGCTGAGCTTCTTGAGTTTCATTTCTCTGCACTTCTTCTTCATAAGCTTGAATTGCTAATGGAGATAGTTCCATTACTTGGTCAGAATTTATTTGTTGTTGAATTTCCTCTAGCTCTGACTCAAGTTTAGCTGCATATTCACTTGCTTGTTCTGCTGAGGTGCGTGCATTCCCTCCTTCTCTAGCCAATTTTCTGAACTTTTTAATCAGTCCTTCCAGAGAGTAAGTCATGTTCCCGACTGTAGTTCCATGCAAGTTCATATCTTCAAAAGTCTGTAAATCTTCCAGTGTCTGTTCCTGAAATATGTCTGCCACTGATTCCTCAATTTGATTCACAAACTCTTGCTCATCTGCAGCTTGGCCTGGTGGTATATCTTGTTCAGTATCTTCTCCTGAAAACCCTTGTAAATCAATCTGACTTTGAATGAGATCCCTGTTGGCCTGAGCTTGTTGATCTTCATCTTGCCCTTCTCTATCATCTTTTTCAGTAATCTGAACTAGTTGGAGATCAGTGCTTGGTCTAGTTGATCCTTGTTCATCAGGTTGATGTTCTTCAATGCATGCTCTCCAGCCCTCTGGATCTATATCCCCCACTTCCAAATTAGTGTAAGGAGTGAGCTCCAACCTCTCTGTGTAGGGAACTATCCCTAGAGTTGGTTTGACTTTTTCTTCTTCAGAGCTGGTGTCAGGTACTACATACTTAGGCTTTCTAGCCTTCATCTTTATCCTGAACTTTTTAACTGGCTTTTCAGGTTCTTTTTCTTGTTGCTTTTCTTTCTCAGGAATGATTCCCAATTGTTCTACATTCTCAAGAGAAGATCCTTGCTGCTTAAATTCTTCAGGGTTGGTTTCCTTCTGCTCAGAAGGTAACCTTCCTCTCCTTTTGTAGGTAACAACTTCTTTCTTTTCTTGAGCTGATTGTAGAATCTCAACATCTTCATCCATCAAGTCTTTTGTCACATCCAGAATTTCTTTGGTTGTTAGCTCATCTTCATTTTTCCTCTTCTTCAGAATTCGGCTAGCTTTCTCAGGCCTGCCTGTCTCCACCTTCTTCCCAGTCCTTTTCTTAGCTATTGGTACTTCATCTGAAGTGCTCGAACTGAGATTGTGTGACTTCCTCTTTTTGGAGGATACTTTCTTTTTACCTTTCTTGTCTTGAGTTCTCATGAGTTCCTCCCATTCACGATCTGCCTTTCGTTTGTTTGCATAATAGCAATCCATACTCTCTTGCAGAATCGGATGGATTTCATCATTTTCCTCATTCTTTTCTCCCAAAATAGTTGTAACCTCATCAACTACTCTCATCTTCTCAATTCTTTGCTCATCATCTGTACTGTCTTCATCTGAGTCGTGCTTCTTAATATAGAAGTTCTTGCCTAATCCCTTCAGCATGATATTCATTCCCTTTCTATTCAGATATTGTAACACCCCGGTTTTGGTAACCCAGGCCGGGATGCCACCGCCACACCTCCCTAGCAAGACACGGTTTCTCCGAGCTCACTAAAGAGATGCAAGGCTATGGTTTTTCAGGATTTAAAAATATTCAAACAGCCCATTCATATATAATTTAAAAATAATACATCAAAGTTGCAGCGGAAATATAAGTTGTGCAGCGGAAATAAAGTATAAGGGCCGACATGGCCAAAACACGGGTTAAACAGTCCCGTTCATGCAAGTCGTAATTAAATGCAGGGATTTAAAATAGAGATTTCCCCAAATGTTCCCATGTATGCATATGACGATGCATAATCTTCATACTCTGTAAGAAAAAGAGGATAAATGGTTTGGGTCAGCAAAAACGCGCTGAGTAAGTTAACACATAGCATGATTTAGGGGTTTCAAAGCCTTTAATTAAATTTAATAAAAAGATGTTTGTAGGTAATACACAATTTGAGTTAATCATCCACTAATAAATAAATGACATGATTTAAAGTAAGGATTTTCACGTGATCATAATTCGACTTGCATAGTAAAATGATTAGCAAGGCATAAATAAATAAATACTTAAAAATATTAAATCTTTTATTTTCCCGTTACGTAACCATTTCTCAATATTTTGTATAGCCGGTGATCCGGCGGCCGCAGCCGTATCGCATTTCAAGTACTTCATTGGCCGTCTTGGCACAGTTTCTCATGTCTCATGTTTCAAGTTTATATTTCAATTTCCATTCGGCAAGCATTATATTTCAATTGCCTTCCGGCAAGCATTATATTTCAATTGCCTTTCGGCAAGCAGGATATTTCAATTGCCTTTTGGCAAGTAAGGTATTTCAATTGCCTTTCGGCAAGCAAGGTATTTCAATTGCCTTTCGGCAAGCATAGTATTTCAATTGCCTTTCGGCAAGCAAGGTATTTCAATTGCCTTTCGGCAAGCAAAGTATTTCAATTGCCTTTCGGCAAGCAAAGTATTTCAATTGCCTTTCGGCAAGCAAGGTATTTCAATTGCCTTTCGGCAAGCAAAGTATTTCAATTGCCTTTCGGCAAGCAAGGTATTTCAATTGCCTTTCGGCAAGCAAAGTATTTCAATTGCCTTTCGGCAAGCAAGGTATTTCAATTGCCTTTCGGCAAGCAAAGTATTTCAATTGCCTTTCGGCAAGCAAGGTATTTCAATTGCCTTTCGGCAAGCAAAGTATTTCAATTGTATTTTATTTCAAAGGGATTCCCCATCATTTAAACCTTAAAGGCTAATTTCATGTTTCGACAAGATTTCAAGATCTCTCAAGTTTAAAACCGATCGATGTCACAGTTTGCGCCTTTTCAGTTTAAAAATCCATTTCTTAGGCGATTGATCTGAAATTTTCACAGTAACTCAAAAACATCCCAATGAACAAGTTTCGTGTTTTAAGTTTTTCGGAAAAACGAAGGGAAGCATGTCAAAAATCAAGTTTTCTACAGAAACAAAAAGCTGTCAGGATTCAGGTTTGACAACGTTAAAAGATTCGACTTTTTAACATATCAAATGGACTCCAAAAATTCTGAAATTTCATATGCACATACTAGACATGATTATATACAACTTTTGTTTAGATCATGAAGATTAGTTCGGACTAGAAATGATAGGAATAAGCTCCTCAAGATCGGTTATGAAATCTGTCATCTTTCGAAAACTCTTAAAAACGCAGAATATGTCCGACATGATTTGGGGTATCAAAACTCGATGAAAATCTCTGAAATTTTTACACAATATAGCTTAAGATCTTAGGATCAAAATCTTAGTTTTGAGTTTTCAGGTTTGAACACTCGAAGTAAGAGTTTTGCTCGTCAAGTTTGATTATGAAATCTGTCAAGGTTCGTGAATTCGGTTCTAACGCAGATCGGATCGGCTCAGATTCGGAGGCTCAAATTTCAACGAAAAATTCTAAAAACTTACAGTAATGTTCTAAACTCATAGATCTACAATTCTTATGTTCAACTCCAATCCTAGATCGGTCTAGATCTAAGGTAAAAATCACCAACAAGTTCGAATAAAGAATCTATCACCATTTCAAGATCTAAGTCGATGGCAGGTCTGTTCATGGTCGTTTTCGGATATCAAAACACGATGAAAAATTATGAAATTTTTACAGTATCTAGATTAATGTCTTAGGAACACTTTTTGTGTTTTGAGTTTTCTCGTTTGAAGACTTTTAAGGGTTCTAAAAATTCATACGAAAACGCTGCGCCGGGGGGTTTTCTTGTTGACAGATTTTAGAGTTTCTAAAT
>JAOANR010000002.1:30128022-30290931 GCA_030278955.1 Hygrophila difformis
TCCTATTTTACCATCTTTTCTTTTCTTTTGCAGGTGGATGATGCTGGTGGTGTTCCCTGGAATCGTCTCAAGTTGTGCTTGGTGGTGCAGCTGCAGCGGATGACTCCATGACAAGCAGAGACTGCTGCGGATGGCATTTAGCAATATTCTTTTTAATCTGATTGCGGAATGCTAGTGGTGTGGAACTACAGCTGTATTTCTACTTGCTACCTAAGGAATGTGACATTGCATTGGTCTCGAGCTACATAACACCAACTGCGTTGGAACACTGGGAGGATTGTCGTAAGGAATGTGACATTGCATTGGTCTCGAGCTGCATAACACCAACTGCGCTGGAACACTGGGAGGATTGCCATAAGCCACTACTACATACACACAATGCTAGCTGCTAAAAGGATGTGGTGAGATCTGTCTATTAAGCACTCCTGATAAATGCATATGTTATGCTTCTCTTGATAACTTATATCTTACTGTAGCATTCTCGTGTTAACCTACATGTGTTCAAGTCAATGTCTCGGCTATGAAAAGGGGGCTAGGAAAACTTCTCTTCGGATTCTAACCCACAGTGCTTCTACCTTCCTTTCTTCTTCTTTCTCTCTTTTGCCCTTGAGCCTTGTTGTGAATAGGGCATTAGGGTACCCACTCTTTGGATTTTTCTATCCTTAATGCGTCTATCTTTCTCCTTCCCTTTTGAGCCTGATATGGGTCCTACACACACACATACATCGTTGCTTGTTTTTGTGGGAGTGGGAGTGCCTATAATGATATCTTGAGGGTTGCAGTGTGAGAGTTCTAATAAATTTGGGCGGTCTATGATGGGGTTTCGAGTGGTGTCTGGATAGGATGCAGTATCCATATCCAGGTTGGAACGGATAATGGACAGCCGCTAGGACGTGGTGGTTATGAATTGAAGAGGATCTTTGTAGTCGGAGTCGAAAAAAAAAAGTGGATCCAATGTGAAAAAAAAAAGAAGAAAAAAAATAATAAAAAAATAATAGAATAATAAAAAAAATCTGTAATGAAAAATGAAGAAAGAGTTTGCATAGTGGATTCGGATTGATGTACTGCAGCCAGGTTGTTTTTGTAGTTTTGGGAATTATGTTGGATGAAGGATGTTCCGCGATTTTTGGTTATCTTTGAGAGTGAGAATGGGGTTAGAGCCAAGTAGCTTGTTGGATGTATGGTGTGTGGTTTGGTAATCCCAGTCAAGCTCCTTTCTGTTCAACCAGGTTTCGAATGCTGTGTCCTTTTCCTAAACGTCTATCAACCTTCATAACCCTCACCGCCTAATTCTGCCCTACCCTTTGCCTTGGTCCTATTTTCCTAGATGTGGTCCCTCTGTTCGGTTTTGACTATTTGGCTTTGAACACTTTCGTAGGGGAGATGGGGTGCTGTAGTAAGTCTATAGGTTGTCATTATGATACATCACATGCATATGCTAATGTCCACCAAATCCTAGGAGAATTGGATGGGATCCTGTTCTGTGGGGATCTTGAACGTGTAATTGGCTGAGGAAGTAGAGATAAAATTGGAAAAAGCAAGTGGAGAAAGCCACCTTTGTTAATGCAGATGTCCTAAAGGAGAATCTAAAGATGATTTGCTACCGGGAATTGAAACAACCGAACAGGTTCCTGCTTTCCAGATTTATGTTTAGACTTGCTAAAACAGTTGTTCTAGTGAGTTAGTCTCATATTGATGTGCTCTTGTAGAGTTGTATGCTTTGAGTCGACGCAGTGTCCTGCGGTTCTCTGTGGTGTGATTAGTGAGCTTGGAGGATGGTTCTTGTTGTAAGACAGATTGGAAACGTCTCTTTTTGGAATAAAATACCCTTCTCTCAAAAAAAAAAAAAAAAAAAAAAGAGTAGTGAAAATCACCCATCAAGTTTTTGGCACCGTTGCCGGGGAATTATCGTGAAAATTATGTTGTTTTAAGTTCATTTAAATATATTTATGTTATTTCTACTTTTTAAATATGTAACTTTTTGCTACTCTATGTTGTGCAAGGGAATCGAGCTAAATCAGTGTATAATCCTGAAAGTTGATAGAATATTGAGTTCTCATCAAACAAAGAGGAAGATTTGCAAGAGAACAAGTGTGAGGATGGCGGCGAGTTGTATGCAGCATATATAATTGAGGATTTCAAGTGGATAGCGCCTCGATTGAAAAGCCACCTACACTTCATTTAAAGGTATTAGCACCACACTTGAGGTACGTATTTCTCAATAAATTAGATTACTTTTAATTAAATGCATTACATCAAGTGTTGATATTGGATGCTAGAAAATTTGAGATTAAATTCCACCTCTTGACAACATTACAACTTTAATGAGTTTTTTTGAGGGAATGCTGATATATTAGAATGTTAATCAATAATTTTCTTATGATTGCATTACCTTTATTTAAATTGTTGTATAAAGATGTGCAATTTGACCTTATAACTCATGAATGACAGGATCATGGAAGTGCACCCACCATTTAGACCTTTAATTTAGAAAATGGTGCATTTGTCTTTCAAAGCTAATTAGGAAAGGGAATTCGCATACTGTCTTTGCATGCTTAGCAATAGTTATTTATGACTTTTGCTTAATATGTTTGATTTTCTTTTATTTTAGTTTATATGTTTTACTTACAACTTAAAAAAAAATATAAAAATGAATCTTGCATGATTTTCATTATATGTAATTTTGGAGTGATTCTTAAGAATTAGAGTGATCAATAACTGACAGAATTTTTGTGGTGATTTAAGTAGAATAGGAGAACTGAAATAAATTGATAGAGGGGTTGATGAAATGAACAGAATTTCATAGATATTTATGGGGATGATTAGAACTAATTAGGGTAATTTTTCTTACGATGAATAGGAAAATGGATGGAATATTATGTTTCGATTAAGCAAATCACACCCTATTTTTGCTGCAAGATTTGTAAAAAAAAAAAAAAAAAACTGAGTTTTAGATGTCACTCTTCGTAAATGGTTTTCGAAAACTCAGTTAAGCACCAAAAATAACACAAACAAGGCATTTTGGGCATCATTTTCACCAATGACGTGTAAAAACTTGTTTGAGTACCATATGTAGAACAAATGGGAACCACTGGTTTTTCCAAACTCGGATTTTTACAAACTTTTATGCTTCAAATCCATTCCAATTCATCCTCAATTCGCTCAAAAATAATCTTTGATCCTCTAATTGGGTTAAAAACCTACCATTTAATTTAAACCTTAAAAAGAAAAAAAAAATAATAATAATAATAATAATAATAATAAAATAAAATAGTCATCTCCCTCATGTTCTCTCTTTCACAGTCCTCTCTCTATTGAATCTCACAACCGCAGTCATCATCTTAAATTTTCCTTCCACCACAGTTCTTTTAAAAAAATAAATATAAATAAAAATAATAATAATCTGTTTTTGTTTGTCTTTATTATCATATTTATGGTTTATGCATGTTTTTATTTTCATTCTATGTCACGTTATGCTTATTTGTTTAGGTTTTTTATTTTGTTAATAAAATATGCCCACCATATTTCTAATTTAATAATTAAATAGTAAATGTTATGTGGTGAAAGTAGAAGCTGAAATGTACTCGATAATTAAAGCTGAAATTGAGGCTCAAGAACCCTAGCTTCTCAAATTTGGAGATTTCTTGTTAAAGTGCTTCAAAGCTTCAATTTGGGCTAAGAATAGCTATCATAGTTCAATAATTCGTCCAATTTTGTGATTTGGTATGTGTTATTGTTAGTATTTGTGTTGTTAATTAAATTTTGGGTTATAGTGGTTTAAGTGTATAAATCCTTGTTTAAAATGCACAATATGAGTGTTAGAACATATTTTCAAGCCCTATGCTAAAATTTATAGAGTGTTTGTAAAATTTCAGATTACAGCTCTTTGGAAAATGGTATTACAATATCTGAAATCTGAAATTTTCTTATAAAAATGGGTTAAAATAACATGTTTAATCTTTTAAGTTGATCTATAAATATTGTTAACCATGTTGTTTTAATCTACATTTATAAATTTTGGTAACATTAAAGCTTGAAACTTCATGTTTTTCTAATTTATGAAAAAGAAACATTTTAATCATAAAAACTCATCCAATGAATTTTTAACTAAAAGGGCAAACTTATGTTATTTAAAACAATAAACTAAAAGTTCTTGATCATTATTTCGAATCATTAATAAGGTAGTTTGCTAATTTGGTTAGCTTTAAGCATTAAAATCTGAAATTTTTAACAAAAAGGGAGTTTTTATAACTTAAAAACGCGTTCTTTTTAATAATAAGGTTTAAGTTCTAAAAAGTGATTTTCTTGAATTTGTAAGAGACTTAGAACTTATAGCTTTTAAAATAAAATATATTGGTCATTTAGTTGTTTAGATCTCACATTCTAGGTTGATATATGTTTGCTTTATATATTGCACTTAAGTTAAACTTTTCGTTTAAACTTAAGTGTGAGGATGGGGAGCAGTGCATATATACATTGCTACTTGGTTGGATGTTTTTGATATGAATATTGGTTTGCTCTCCTATGCACTACTTAGGTGTTTTATTTATATTTAATATGGTGAGCATGTGGTTAAGTTTATAGTTGTGTTTATGCATTTTTTTTAATTCTAATAAAATAGCTCTTACTTGAATCATGTTAAACTGGAATGTTGTGAGCTGTTGATTTGATAATAGGAAAGTAAATAACCATGATAATTGATGAAAGAAGCGGGATTAATATTGTTGAAGTGTTGAATCTTTATGATTTTACACAATGCAGGCATTAAAATCAATAAATTATGATATATAGATCATATTAAAAAAACTGAAAATTTTATCTATTTAAAAGGTATGATCTAATTCAGTCTAACTTTTTAAATGCATGATATATTCTTATTTTTGAATTTAAAAAGTTTTAATCCTACATTTTAAATGTTTCATTATGCACTTAAACTTAACTGGTAGTTCAGTTTAAGTGTGAGGATGGATGAGTTTCTATTATGATCACATTCCCGAAATTCTTCATCAACAGGTCCATTTAGTTTATTCAATGTATAAACCATTTATTTAATACGTTATCCAGGGTTGAGTTATCATAAAGAATGAGGGTATATTTTGATATAGTTGTTGGCATTTTGCTGTAAATTCTGCTCTAGAACTTATGATGTTTTGCTTTTGGTGAATTCTGAAATTTATTATCTATCAAATCTGTCCATACTTATTAAAGTTGCTGGAAATTGCTGTTAAATATTATAATTTTAGTTATGGATGGGTGTTTTATGATTCTGATTACTTTGGAATTCCCATATGCACTAACAATCATATTTTCTTGAGTAATTGCTATATATACATATTAGAAGCAGGATATGCCAACAAAGGAGCAAGATGACAGCCGTGATGATGAAGTGAAAATCAAAGCCCTAAACATTCCATGTGTGATCTTTTCATGTTTATGTTTACTAATTTGCATGGGAATAAATTGGTAAGAGCTTAGTTATGTTTTAAATATTTCCTATTGCTTTAGAATAAATATGGTAAATGCTTTAGGTTGGATATGTTGAATATGTTAGATTAAATTGTGTTTTCACAGTGTGCTATTATTTGAATTACCACATCACAGCCAATCTTAAGAGAAATCCGAATAAGTCTAACTGTTCTGCTTAGATCCAATTTTACAACTTAATGAGCATCATGATTCTTAGTTTAAAGTCCTAGACTTTGTTAAATTGTCATGCTAGTTGTTCAAACTTTGGTGACAATTCTATTTACTTTGCAGAAAGCTTTTGATTAATTAGACTGGTTTACTTGTCCTGTGGAAGTTATCATTATTTTTATATGAATATGCTCGTTCCATGTCTCCTTAAATGCTTAATTACAATAAAGTCAGAATAAGACCCCTATAAAAAATATAAAAAAAAAAGTTATCTTGAAAAAAGAAAAAGAAAAAAAAGTAGAAAATGCAAGATCGAAAAAAAAAAAGAGAAAATGCTTAATAAAGGGGTATTAAACAGAATATTTATAAACTCTTGGCTATAAGACTGGCACGTATTCTTAGACATGAGTAGCTTTTGGAATTCAACCGTCTACAACTCAGGCAAAGTGTCTAGAATAATTGTGAAACCGAGTCATTAATTGAGCATATTTGAAGACGGGAATAGAAAAGCATATTTATATTATTCACTCTCCCATTTCGAGTTGCTATGTGTGATTGATCCGCCTTTTGTACTGTAAGTGCTTTGGATATCTGGTTTTGACAGCTGATGCATGACAATTTACCTTATTCTAGCACATTAAACTTTGAACCCTTTTAGCTCATTGCATTGTTGAAATCTATGATTTGGCAGAACTATAGTGACTTCATCCTTATTATCTTGATTGGCATGTTGATGTGTTAATTAATTTCATTGCACAAGGGACGAGCAATATTTAAGTGTGAGGATGTTGATGCACCCTGTGAAACCACACTTATACAAGCATGAATTGTACCACAATATGTTCAAAATGAGTGCATTTTACCTTAATTTATTGCACTTTTAGGTGTATTTCATTTGTTTTTATTTTTCAAGTGATCGTGGTTAGATTTGGCTTATTTAGGTTAAATTTACCATGTTTTTATGTGTTTTTAATAAGACTTTGGTAAACCTAATGCATTGCAATGTTATTTCAGGCATTTAAATGATGAAGAGCGATGTTCGGAAGCTTTATTTTGGAAAATAAGGAACATTTAATGTGATATGTGCCAAGATTCAGACTTAGAAAAAAATCAGTTGAAATCTTCCCAGAATGCTCCGCACAGGCATGGCGGAGCCTAAACTGCCTTCCGAGCACCGCATCAGGCACCGATTCAACACTTAAAAAAATTTCAGATGTGAAAAAGCTTCAGAATGCTCCGCACCTTCTTGGCGTTGCCTAAAACAGCCTCCAGGCGCCACTTTTGGCACCGCAATCAGAAAATTGGAAAAAAGCTTCAGAATGCCCCGCACCTTCTTGGCAGCGCCGAAATTGCCTTCCAAGCGCCACTTTTTGCGCCGCAGTAGAATTTTTGAAAAATGCCAGGATGCGCCAGCTCTCCTTGGTGGCGCCTGATGCACCCTGAGAAACCACATTTAAATAAGCTTAAATTATGATAAAATGAACCTAAATTGCGTGCATGAGACCTTATTTTACTGCTTTTTAGTGTACATTTCATGTGATGTGTAAATATTAATAAGACTGATTAAATTGAGCTTATTTGAGTTCAATTTACCTTGTTTTATGCTTTTTAATAAGACTTTGGCAATTCTAATACATTGCAATGATGTTTCAGGCATTAAAATGAAGAAAGAATATGTTCGGAGGTCAAAGGATGCAAAATTCGGAATTTTCAACACTGGAAGGCTCCAGAATGCGCCACAAAGGCATGGCGGCGCATAAAAATGCTCTCCAGCGCCATTTTATGCGCCATTTCAACACTTGGGAAAATTTCGGATGGAAGAAGCTTCAGGATGCGCCAGCTCTTCTTGGCGGCGCATAAAAAGCCATTTAAGCGCCACTTTTTGCGCCGAGGTCAAATTTTAGGAAATTGTCAGAATGCACCGCTTCTTCTTGGCGGCGCCTGGAACCACCTTGGAGCGCCACTTTTTGCGCCGTTTTGGAAAATTCGGAAAATCAGCGTATGCGCCAGTTCTCCTTGGTGGCGCCTAAAACCCTCTCCGAGCGCCGTTTTATGCGCCATCGTCGCAGTTGGGCAGTTTTCTAACCTCCCGAACACGGTTTTAAGGGGCGTTTTCTTCATTTCTTCATACGACAGACTGAAAAATTCGAAAGAAAACACTCTGAAATCATCTGCAAATGGGAGAAGAAGGCCGGAAACACAAATTCATGCCGGAGGAATGCATCAAGGACGCTGTTCTGGGCGTGTTCTTCCTATTCTAGGTGTTGCCTTTCTTTTTCTTGCTTTGTAATGAATTGAATTTGCCTTTAAAATTAATCTGCTATCATGTTTTTAATTTGTAGACGGATTTCTGTAATGTTCGTGTTAGAAGTGTTCTAGAACGGGAGTTCAGAATCACTTTGAAGTACGAATTCATCTTTTATGGAAGTATATAATATGTCGATGTTTTATTCTGAAATCTGGAATTCTGATTAATATGTTTTTGATCGATGTTCTGTGTTTAGGAATAAGAATCTGATATTTTTGACCGCTTAAGCTGGATAAATCTGTTATAAGATTAGACTCTGTATTAGGATTGCATGTCAGATGCCTGCAAATTGATCGAGAATTCATATTTTCATCAAATATGTTATCTGAAATGTTAATCTGCTAGAGTTATAATTGATCGATCAATCTGTATCATCTATTTTTAGTAATCTGGCATAAATTCTAATTTATCTGCATTTTAATATTAATTAAATCCAGTTTACCATGTTTTGCTATTATTTTACCATAATTGTTAAGTTATTTACACTGTTCTGCATAATTAAATGTTAGAATCTAATTTTCTAAATTCTGCTTTGCTAAATCGGGAGATAAAAAGTGGGATTCATATTTTAGTACCGGAATTGGGAATAAATTACATTAAAGATGGATTCTGGCATGTGCACAATGATTTGGAAAATGAAAAGTGCCTATTAATTGCTATAGGAAAATTTGTAAGCTTGGGAAAGACTCAAATTTAAGCCTAGAATAATGATTGCAGAATGTTAGATAATTTAACCAACTTCCATGAAATCTGTCTAAGCATAATTTGATTATTAGCAGATTATAATATTTTTAATCTTTATAAAATAATTAATTTTAAGAAATTGATCTTTTTAGACATTGGAAAATGCTAAATCAATATACAATTTCTATTTTATATAAAGATGGCAATATTTAAAATATTACAAGCAACTCCCATTATTATTCTTATTAAATATAATTTTAATTTGCTTTATGTTAAATTTAATGTCACTATTTTTAATTAAATCACCATTAGAATTAATCAAAATCATTTTAAATATATTAAATATAATTAATGAACTTAAGAACAATTAAAATTTCTCCGGAATGAAATAATATTCTGAAATTCCATGTGGATTCGACCCGGTATTCACCGGTTTTTATTACTTGATGACAACCATCCGCTTGTGGTAAAATATGAGTGGTGAAAATCACCCATCAAGTTTTTGGCGCCGTTGCCGGGGAATTTGTTGTGAATTTTTAATTGTTTTTAGTTTATTAATTTAAATCTATTAAGTTAAATATTAATTTAACTGTTACTTATTTTATTTTATTTTATTTAATACTTGCAGTGCGAAGCAAACAAGCAGAAATAGCTTATGATCCTGAAATTGAGCGTACTCTTAGAGCTATTAGATTAGGAAAACGTAGGAGACCAGCTCAGTTGGAAATTTTAATTAATTCGTCCTCTGATGAAGAAGACTATTCTCCAACGACTGGAGTTTCAACAATTCAAACTAATCAATTAGTTGCTCAGTTCAATTGGTTAAACATGGCAGCGAATGATAATGATAATCAGGGTAATAATGGAGGTAACGGTGGTGATTTGGAGCACGATGATCAAGCTGAAATGACCATTGAAGAACACTTACAGGGAACTAGTGGAAATCTGCTTAATAGAACTCCAAGGCCAGATGTAGATGCTTTAAGCTTTACCCTTCAGCCCGCACTAATCACTATGGTTCAAGCTAATCAATATAATGGAGCACCTACGAATGATGCTGTAGAACACATAAGGAACTTTCTGGACTATTGTGACACAGTGAAAATAAATGGTGTTACTAGTGATGAAATTAAGTTGAGATTGTTCTCGTTTTCACTCAGAGATAAAGCTAAAACTTGGTACAACTCACTTCAATTAAGGGATGTCACTACTTGGGATAAAATGTTAGAAGCTTTCTTAGAACAATTCTTCCCACCATCTAAGGTTATTGAATTACAAGAAAATATCAAAGAATTTGTGCAAGATGAGGGTGAAACTTTACTTGAAGCATGGGATAGATATAACACTTTGTTGGCGAGATGCCCGAATCATGGCTTTGAAGACTGGCAGCAGATGCACTTCTTCTACAATGGGTTGATTGATCATTGGAGGAACTTGTTGGATGCGGCAGCTGGAGATTCATTTCTGTCTATAGGACCCTCTAGAGCTAAGGAAATCATAGAAAAAAAGATTTCTAATATG
The DNA here is from genome assembly GCA_030278955.1 of Hygrophila difformis. NCBI lineage: Eukaryota > Viridiplantae > Streptophyta > Magnoliopsida > Lamiales > Acanthaceae > Hygrophila > Hygrophila difformis. Next base: position 30,138,170 of record JAOANR010000002.1, read on the forward strand.
AAAAAATTTCCTGGTAAGAAAAATGCTAGAAATAAAACAAAAGGGGGAATCTATGAGGTAGAAAAGGCAGTTGCTATAGATTCTAAGTTAGATGCTTTGATGAGGGAAGTTTCTACGCTTAAGAAATGTCAAGCTAAAGTTGTGAGATGCGGTATTTGTCATGGACCTCACGAGTCATCAGCTTGTCACTTGCTTGATCAAGGACTTCAAGAGACTATGCAGTGTGAGGGCACTGAGGAGCAAGTGGAAGATGTGAACTACATGGGAAATAGGCAGCAAAACTACAACCAAAACCGTCCTCAAAATCAAAACTTCTATCCAAATCAGAATTCTCAATTTCAACAAAACACCTATCCACAAAACAATCGTCAACCTTATCCACAAAACCAAAATCAAAATTACCCAAATCAAAATTCAAATCAAAACCAGAATTTTCAAAACCAAAATCAAAACCAAAATTATAATCAAAACAGAAATCAGAATCAACCTTTTTACCCTAACCAACAACCTAGGAACTTTCAACCTCAACAACAGCTGCAACAAAATCAAGTAAGTGATGAGGTTAATTTAAAAGAGTTAATGAGCACAATCGTGTCTCAACAACAAATAATTCAGCAAATGCAAGCCTCAATGAGAAATTTAGAAGTGCAAGTTGGTCAAATTGCTAGGGACACTTCAAATAGACAGCAAGGAACACTACCAAGCATGCCAGATCCTAATCCAAAAGAGCAATGTAAAGCAATCACCTTAAGAAACAAAAAGGAATTACCCAATCCTTACCCTTCCTTAGATAATCCAGAGGTTTTAGATGATGCTATAGATGATCAAAATGAGGATACAGAGAAAGAAAGTCAGCATAAAAACACTGATGAGCCTAAGGAGAGTGAGAGACTTCAAGTTGAACAAGATAAGGGTAAAGGAAAGTCTGTTGTCTCAGTCAAGCCATATCAGCCACCTATTCCATATCCACAGCGTCTTAAGAGGGCTAAGGAAGATAAAGACTATGCTAAATTTTTAGAAGTCTTTAAAAATTTAAGAATTGATATCCCTTTCTCTGATGCCATTGCACAAATACCTGTGTATGCTAAGTTCTTAAAAGAAACTCTATCAAAAAAGAGGAGTGTTGATGATGAAGAGAAAGTGACACTGACAGGGGAATGCAGTGCAATCTTACAAAGAAGGCAACCTATTAAACAAAAAGATCCTGGGGAGGATTACCCGTGCAAGTAACATGTGCAATAGAAGAATCCAAGTTAGTCCCGTCTGTTGAAAAGCCACCTACATTGACATTGAAAGAGCTGCCATCACACTTGAGGTATGTTTTTCTTGGTAAGAATGATACTTTACCTGTTATTGCAAGTAATAAATTAAATGATGATCAAGTAACTGCATTAACCCAAGTGTTGAGTAGGCATGTTAGAGCAATAGGTTGGACAATAGCTGACATCAAGGGACTGAGTCCAACGTTGTGCACACACCGAATTTACATGGAGGAGGATGACAAGCCAGTGAGACAGCCCCAGAGGAGATTGAATCCACATCTACAAGAAGCTGTAAGATCAGAGGTTATTAAACTACTTGATGCAGGTATTATCTATCCTATTTCTGATAGTCAGTGGGTGAGTCCAGTTCAAGTAGTGCCTAAAAAGGGAGGTATGACTGTGATTAGAAATGAAAATGGTGAATTAGTACCTACTAGACCTACTACTGGATGGCGTGTATGCATTGATTATAGGAGATTGAATGATAAGACTAGGAAAGATCATTTCCCACTGCCTTTTATTGATCAAATGCTAGAACGTTTAGCTGGTCATGAGTTTTATTGCTTTTTAGATGGCTATTCTGGTTATAATCAAGTTCCAATTGCACCTGAGGATCAAGATAAAACTACTTTTACGTGTCCTTACGGTACATTTGCATATAGGAGAATGCCATTTGGTTTGTGTAATGCTCCAGCTACATTTCAGAGATGCATGATGTCTATATTTTCTGATTTAATTGAGACATGCATTGAGGTATTTATGGATGATTTTTCTGTATTCGGGTCTGATTTTGAAAAATGCTTAATTAACTTGGAAAAAGTTCTGATTAGATGTGAAGAGTCAAATTTAGTTCTTAATTGGGAAAAATGTCATTTTATGGTTAATGAAGGTATTGTCTTAGGACATAGGATTTCTAAAAATGGCATTGAAGTTGATAGGGCTAAAGTAGAAGTGATTGCAAAAATTCCACCTCCTAATAATTTAAAAACTCTGAGAAGTTTTCTGGGACATGCTGGATTTTATCGAAGGTTCATAAAAGATTTTTCAAAAATTGCATTACCTCTGTTTAAGCTGCTATGTAAAGATGTTGAGTTTAATTTTACTGATGATTGTATTGAGGCGTTCAATAGGATCAAGGAAGCATTGGTAACAGCACCAATTATTCAGCCACCTGACTGGAGTTTGCCATTCGAGATCATGAGCGACGCTAGTGACTTTGCTGTTGGAGCAGTATTGGGTCAACGAAAGGATAAGAAACTTCATGTTATTTATTATGCTAGTCAGGCTTTAAATACTGCACAGAAAAATTATGCCACTACTAAAAAAGAGCTTTTATCTGTTGTTTATGCATGTGAAAAGTTTAGGCCATATCTGATAGGCTCAAAAACAGTAGTTTACACTGATCATGCTGCCATTAAATATCTGTTTGCGAAGAAAGATGCTAAACCACGGTTAATTAGATGGGTACTATTGTTACAGGAATTTGATTTGGAAATTAGAGATAGAAAAGGAGATGAGAATCCTGTAGCTGATCATTTATCTAGATTGGAGCATGAAAAAGGGGAAGAAAGATTAATTAATGATGCATTTCCTGATGAAAATCTATATTTAATTAATAACACTTCCTCTGATCCGTGGTTTGCTGATTTTGTGAATTATTTGGCATGTGGTGTAATTCCTGATCATTTAAAATGGCATAGCCAAAAACAAAAGTTTAAAACTGATGCTAAATATTTTATTTGGGATGAACCTTATTTGTTTAGACTCTGTTCAGATCAAATTGTAAGGAGATGCATCCCTGATGAAGATTTTGAGAAAGTATTAAAGGCTTGCCACGAAGGACTTGGAGGAGGACATGTTGGACCGAATAGGACAGCTCATAAGGTACTCGAAGGTGGTTTATATTGGCCTAATATTTATCGTGATGCTAGATCATTTGTGCTAAAATGTGATGTATGTCAAAGGACTGGTAATATCACTAAAAGGGATGAAATGCCATTAAAAGGAATTATGCCTGTTGAGTTGTTTGATTTGTGGGGAATTGATTTCATGGGTCCATTTCCACCATCTAATGGGAAATTGTATATTCTTGTTGCTGTAGAATATGTATCAAAATGGGTAGAAGCTGAATCATGTGCTTTAAATGATGCTAAACAAGTGATTAAATTTTTGAAAAAGCAAATTTTTACTCGTTTTGGTGTGCCTAAAGCGATCATTAGTGATGGTGGATCTCATTTTGTTAATAGGGCTGTTAATCAATTGTTATCTAGATTTCATGTTCATCATAGGATAACAACACCCTATCATCCTCAAGCCAATGGTCAGGTAGAAGTCACTAATCGTGAGATTAAAAAGATTTTGGAAGCCACTGTAGGAAAATCTAGAAAAGATTGGGCTTTTAAGTTAGATGAAGCATTATGGGCTTATAGAACAGCTTTTAAAACACCTATAGGTATGACTCCTTTTAAATTAGTTTATGGTAAAGCTTGTCACTTACCTTTTGAACTTGAGTTTAAATCACTTTGGGCTATGAAGAAATTAAATTTTGAATTTAAAGAAGCTCAAGAGAAAAGGAAAATAGATATCACTGAGTTAGAAGAAATAAGGCGTCATGCTTATGACAATGCTTTAATTTATAAGGAGAGAACAAAGCTTTATCATGATAAAATGCTTAGACCTAAGGTATTTGAAGCTGGTCAATTAGTGCTTTTATATAATTCTAGATTTAAACTCTTTCCTGGTAAATTGAAGACGAAATGGTCAGGACCTTTTAGAATTGCGAAGGTGTTGGATAATGGTGCAGTCGTTTTAAAAGCTGAAGATGAAAGAGAATTTACTGTAAATGGTCAAAGACTTAAACATTATTTTGGAGATGAAGTTAAATTAATCGAACAAATTAATGTTAAGCCTTTGGTTGTTTAAATCTGCTTATTGAAGTATTTGCATTGCATGTTTAATTATGTTGAGTTTTGATTTATTAAAATTTATAAAAACCAATAAAAATTATAAAATGGCAGAAAAAGACAAAAATATTTTGCATATGATTGTTTATGTGCTTTTAGTTGTTTTACTGCTTTTGTTAATTTAAGTCGTGATTCTATTTTAATTATGCTGTTTAAATTTTATGCTATGTCATTCGCATGTATTCAATAAATTGAGTAGGACATTGCCTATGAATTATAACAAGTAGCAAAATGTTGAGAAATGATGGATTCATGTGTGCTTGGAGGATTGATATTGAATTGTGCATTTTTGACTCGGTGATGAGTTAAGGAGGAGGATCTATATGGACTAATTGATTTAATTGAGGAGAATTATTATCTGGAATGATTTGAGGAACCTATTTAGGCTAAATTTGACTTGCTAACCTTAGGGAGTGTATTGACTATCATTGTGGTGAAGTTTGAGCTGAAATTCGAGTGCCACATACTCAGTTTAGGCGCCACACCTTCTTGGTGGCGCCTAGAATCATGCTCAGGCGCCATGATATGCGCCATTTTTAATCTTGGGAAAATTTGAAGTCAGTTAATGCGCCACACCTTCATGGTGGCGCATAAAACTGCTCCCTAGCGCCATAAAATGCGCCATTTTGTATCCTGGAAAATTTTGAAGTCAGATTATGCGCCACTTGTACTGAGTGGCGCATAAAATCACTCCGGAGCGCCACTTTCGGCGCCACCCTCAGACTTGGAAAATTTTTCGATCACAGAATGCGCCACTTTTTTCTTCGCGGCGCATAAATCAGGCCTTATGCGCCATTTTTGGCGCCGATTAGCGGGTTGAAGGATCCTGACCCGGTCCAATCGGGATTTAAACCCCAAAAAATCTCTTTTCTCCTCATTTTTACAAAACTCGACCGAGCCTCTCCTTCCCTTTGTTCTTCTTCAACCGAGCGCCATTCTCCCTTCCAAGCGACACAATCCGCGCCACTTTGGTAAGAATTCTTCCAATTCTTGTTTCTTCCTATCAATTCTCACCTACATTGTCAATTCTCATTCCAAAAACCCCAATTTTTGTTTGTTCAATCAAATTAGGGTTCAAGAACCCTAGTTTTCCAATTTTGGGAATTCCTCTTCAAAGTGTTCAAATCCTTCAATCTAGGTAAGAATGGCTATCCTAATTCAATTATTATCATATCCTAGTGCTTTGGAATGCATTAATTTTGGTATTGTTGTTACTTGAATTTTGGGTTTTTGTAGAATGTGGGATAAAAATTTGATTTTGATTGTCTAAATTCTAGTTTAGCATGAACAAGTGTTGTTGAACATGGTTTGAATGCATAATGTGAAATCTTTGAATCAACATTAAAAAGTTGGAATTTTTGAAAATTCTTAAATCTGAAAATTATTTTTAAATTGATTAAAATGGCATTTTTGGTTAATTAAATGGATGAAACATTACTAGAATATGTCATTTTAGTTATATTAAAAATATAAAGTTGTTTTCTTGTCAAAAATTCCATGTTCTTCATAATGTGACTTAATTGAACCATGTTTTGATAAAAAACTCTCTTATTTGTAATTTAGTTAATTTAAATAGGTTAATTTATCACATGAATAAATTGAAATGGATTTAAATATTAATTTAAACCATTTGTAATGCATTAGTTTGATAGTTTAGGTTGTTCTAGTTTTTAAATGTGAAGATTTAATAAATTAGAGAGTTTTTATTAAAAAGACATGTTTAACATGAATTCTAAACTTTAAAATAAAACGGGTGTTATGTTTAAACAAAGTTTAGGATTCATAATTTTTAAAATGCAACATCTTGGTCATTGAGTTATTTAAATCCCACATTCTAGGTTGATGTATATGTTTGCTTTGTACTTAACACTTAAGTTAAACCCTTGGTTTAAACTTAAGTGTGAGGATGGGAGGCAATGCATATATATGATACTAACCCGGAGTTTTTGTACAACCAGGTACTGAAATAATGTATAATCCTCCAAACCTCCCTAAGAAATCGGGTTATAGGTATATACCCATGCCCGAGGGGAGATTGGGGATTTATGATCCACAGTCACCGGATAGCATTCCTACTCCTATTCTTGATGAGCATATTTTTGAAAATCGCAGACTCCGCACTAAAAATTCGGTACAGATGGATCATCCACAGGGATCAGGTGGTGCCTCCAAGTCCAAGGGACTTCTCTCCTATTTTAGGAGGAACAAGTCCAGGAGTGGTGCATCTTCTAGACAGACCACAGTACCAGCTGATGACCATCAGGAGGTCAATCAGCCTGACCAGCCTGATCAGCCCATTCAGCCTGAGACGTCTGACCATTCACAGGCCCCCTCTAGAGCCTCTCGGGGGAAGGCACCTGTCACGAGTTCCACTTCCTCTCGACCTAGGAGGGGGAGATCTGCAGCATTAGTCATACAGGAGCCTGTCCCTGGGGCTGTAGGAGGAGAGGAAGATGAGGAGGAGGTTGATCAGGAGGAGCAGGAGGATAGGGGAGGACCGAAAAAGCAAGATCCTAGAGCGTATGTCCCCGAATTGCATTATGTCAGCCCGGGCATATTTGATGCCACTGTGTTCAGGAGTGCCAGAGCTTACGAGCTTTACAAGAGGTTCCACAAGAAGAGAATTATTGCCGATAGAGGATTTTCAGATAGAGATCTGCAGCACCCCCTACTCCGTGATGCTATTAGATCCAGAGGTTGGGAGAGATTCGTCAGACATCCAGCCGGAACATATTCATGGGAGTTGACTAGGCTGTTTCTAGCCAACGCTGAGGAGGAGGATTCTTGGATTTTCGGGGTTAGAGTACCCATCACTCCTCAGCACATCAACCAGTTTTTCGGAGTAGTGGATGTGCCTTACTGCAGGGATTTTTGGGAGCCGGTTATGAGGGCTGATGATAGGGAGGAGATCAAGAAGCTGGTCTTGATGTCGATGTTTGAGGGTCAGGAGGATGTCCTCACATATGATGATGATGACATGAGTAGACTACATGGGCCTGATATGGATGCACCCATGTATCAGCTGCTCATGTTCTACAGATCTAGACTGAGTCCTTCGACTCACACCTCTGGACCTACTGCCGTGGACATGTACGTCCCATACTGCATCAAGGTGGGGAGCCCGGTCAACATGGGAGAGCTCATAGCACTTGAGTTGAGACAGACACCGGGGGCGCCATTTCATGCGCCAGGAAACTTAGAAATTTTTCTAAGTTTTTCCAAAATGCGCCACACATGCTTGGTGGCGCATAAATCTGCCTTTCTGCGCCACTTTTTGCGCCGCAGAATTAAAATTTTTCCAAGTTTGCTTCAGGATGCGCCACTTCTTCTTGGTGGCGCATAAAAATCCTTTCCTGCGCCAATTTTTGCGCCATGGTAATTTTTAAAATTTATATTATTTTCAAAATGCGCCAGTTGTGCTTGGTGGCGCCTAGAAGTGACCTTCTGCGCCACTTTATGCGCCATCGACGCAAATTTTTCAAAAATTCGCGAATCCAAAATATTCAAATCATATCTAATCGATTCTTGGGATCTTAAACGGCATTATACTAGCTCCAAATCATATGTTTAGTGTATATTTGGATCTAGATTAAATCAATCCCGCTATATCTCAACAAAATCAAGATTTCACCATCTTTAAAAGAGGCATGACCGATCGGTCATACTCTCATTCTCAAATCTGTCAATTTTTCTCTTCTTCCAGTTTAATTAGCTTTCCAATCCCAATCCTTTCTTCCTAAAATTCTGCCATCATGAGATCAAAGAGAAAGAATAACCCAAGAAACAATGGTGGAAAGCAATTGAAAGCCACAGAGCCTGCCCCATCACAGACACCAGAAATTAATGAACCCATTCTGGAGCCGGCTGCTGTGGGTGCTGAAGATGAGTTTGTGAACAATCTGGTAGCTCCCGATTCGTATAATGGTTACGATACTTCTTTCAATTCTGCTCAACCAACGGAGGATGATCCACAGCAAGAAGAAGATGTCGCTGAATCCCCGGAGGAAATCTCACCAGAAATTCCTCGTGAATCTAAGACTAAGAGGAAGAGTCACAATAGAAAGAACGATACTACCCCTCTGGAAGAATTAACAGGAGATACTTTTAATCCGGCTATTTTCATCAATCAAACTGCATATTCTTATTATCAGAAGATGGTGGAAAGATGGATTATTCCTGATAAAGGGTTTACTGAAGTTGACATGGAGAGATTTTCGGTTCATGATGCCCTCATGAGTCGAGGATGGATGAAATTTGTTGCGCATCCAGAAGGAGTTTATTCTTGGGAGCTTACCAGACAGTTCTTGTGCAATGCTCAGTATGATCGTTATACCTCATGGATTAGGGGAGTGCCTGTGCCATATGGTCCCGCAGTAATCAATGAACTTTATGGTACTGTGGATGTGTCTTGCCCAGCTACGAAGAAGAAGCACTTTCATGACCCTATTCATGAAGAGGAAGGAGGACCCGAATTGGAGAAAAGAATTTTGAAAGAGATGTTTGAAACTCAAAAGAGGGTGGCCTACATAGGAGAGAAGAAGGAGAATGTTGTTGCCACTTTAATGGCTGCACCGCTTTATCAGATCTACCTGCTTTATAAGCATAAGGTATTTCCTACTTCGCACACTTCACAACCAAGTGCAGAGGAGCTTTATTTTGTGTATTGTGTGAAGAACGGGTTGCCCATTGATATTGGAGAGATGATAGCATATGAGCTAGATAAAATGGCGTCTGACACTGCACGGATTGTGCTGGGATTTCCTGCACTAATCTGGACACTTTGTGAGAGAGCTGGAGTGAATATGACGGCCTATGCTCATGATGTGAAGCCAAAGCCCCCTATCTCTTTCAAGAATTTCTATAATAACCCTGGAGTAAGATGTGCAGAGCTTGGTTACCCTACTGCATCCCGTGGGACACCCACTTGTCATCCTGATAGACCTAGTACATCTGGTACTAAGGTAGAGCCTGCAGAGATCGCAATCAATAGGATGACCGATGAAATTCATCAGCTTAGAGAGGAGATGAAGAGGAAGGAGGATAGTACACGAGCACAAATTTCACAACTTTCTAGTAGACTTGAATTCTTCATGTCTGAAAGTCTAGGTGATCGATATATTCCTCCTACTACTAGTTCGAGCTCTACAGGGAATGATGATGTTCCTAGGGAAGATGAAGTAGGTGATTCGGATGGGTCCTTAGAAATCTAGATTTTTTATTAGATAGGATTGCTCCCTTTTTGGTTTAATTTGTAATAGTTAGAATTATTTTGGTACTATTTTGCTTATTTAATTAGCTTCTTTATGTAATAGTTGCTAGGACTTGTGGTATTTTGCTTTTGGTAAATTTATGGAATTTAATATTTTATTATTTTAATTAAATCTGTCCTTGTTTATTTAATGGATGAAAACAATTATTAAAAATCAAAATTCTGAAATTTATAAATTAAAATAGCAAAAATCTGAATTAAATAAATAAAGGATAGAATTTTAATTGCTTGAATCTATAAATTACCAGGTGTTCTAACAATTATCTTTTGTATGAGCAAATACCATATAAATATAAAAAGAAGCAGGATATACCACAAGAAGCAAGCAAAAGGGGGACATTCAATACGGTGAAAGAATTTCTAGGATCTCCATATTCCAGGTGTGATCTTTTCATGTATTATGTTATCAATTTGCATGAAGAATATGGTAAGAGCTTGAATTGATTTAATTTCAGTTTATTTCACTATTTACTATGCTTTAAATAAAATGGTACATGCATGGCTAGTCATTTTAAATTTAAATTGTGGTTTCCCAGTGGTGCTATTGTTTGGAGATTATCACATCATTGCCAATCTGGAGAAAATCTAAATAAGTCTAAGTGTTCTGCTTTAATCCGATTTTACAATTTAATGAGTGTTAGGTTTCTTAGTTTAAAGTTCTAGACTTTGTCAAATTGTTATGCAAGTTGTTTGGGCTATTGATGACAATTCTATTTGCCTTGCAGAAAACTATTTGATTAATTAGACTAGTTATTTGAAATGTGGAGAGTTATCATTATTTATAAACAAATATGCTCGTTCCAAGTCTTTTTAAATGCTTAATTAAAATAAAGTCAGAGCGAGAACCCTGTAAAAAAAAAACAAGAAAAAAACAAGTTATCTTGCAAAAAGAAAAAGAAAAGAAAAATTAAAGAATGCAAGATTAAGAAAAAAAGAAAAAAAAAGAGGAAAACAGGGTGATCAAATAAAATTCATAAACTCTTGACTGGATGACTGACACATATTCGGTGACACGAGTAGCTTTTGGAATTCAACCGTCTACAACTCAGCCAAAGTGTCTAGAATATAGTGAAACCTAGCCATAGATTGAGCATATTTGAAGACTGGAAAAGAAAAGCATATTTACATTATTCGCTTTCCCATATTGAGTGCTAGGTATAATTAATCTGTTTTCTGTATTGTAAGTGCTTTGGATATCTGGTTCTAATAGCTGATGCATACCAATTTGCCTAGTTCTAGTACATTAAACTTTGAACCCTCTTATCTCATTTTATTGTTGAAATCTATTATTTGGCAGAACTATAGAGACTTTATCTTTATTATCTTGATTGGCAAGTTGATGTGCTAATTGATCTCATTGCTCAAGGGACGAGCAATATTTAAGTGTGAAGATGTTGATGCACCCTGAGAAACCACATTTAAATAAGCTTAAATTATGATAAAATGAACCTAAATTGCGTGCATGAGACCTTATTTTACTGCTTTTTAGTGTACATTTCATGTGATGTGTAAATATTAATAAGACTGATTAAATTGAGCTTATTTGAGTTCAATTTACCTTGTTTTATGCTTTTTAATAAGACTTTGGCAATTCTAATACATTGCAATGATGTTTCAGGCATTAAAATGAAGAAAGAAGATGTTCGGAGGTCAAAGGATGCAAAATTCGGAATTTTCAACACTGGAAGGCTCCAGAATGCGCCACAAAGGCATGGCGGCGCATAAAAATGCTCTCCAGCGCCATTTTATGCGCCATTTCAACACTTGGGAAAATTTCGGATGGAAGAAGCTTCAGGATGCGCCAGCTCTTCTTGGCGGCGCATAAAAAGCCATTTAAGCGCCACTTTTTGCGCCGAGGTCAAATTTTAGGAAATTGTCAGAATGCACCGCTTCTTCTTGGCGGCGCCTGGAACCACCTTGGAGCGCCACTTTTTGCGCCGTTTTGGAAAATTCGGAAAATCAGCGTATGCGCCAGTTCTCCTTGGTGGCGCCTAAAACCCTCTCCGAGCGCCGTTTTATGCGCCATCGTCGCAGTTGGGCAGTTTTCTAACCTCCCGAACACGGTTTTAAGGGGCGTTTTCTTCATTTCTTCATACGACAGACTGAAAAATTCGAAAGAAAACACTCTGAAATCATCTGCAAATGGGAGAAGAAGGCCGGAAACACAAATTCATGCCGGAGGAATGCATCAAGGACGCTGTTCTGGGCGTGTTCTTCCTATTCTAGGTGTTGCCTTTCTTTTTCTTGCTTTGTAATGAATTGAATTTGACTTTAAAATTAATCTGCTATCATGTTTTTAATTTGTAGACGGATTTCTGTAATGTTCGTGTTAGAAGTGTTCTAGAACGGGAGTTCAGAATCACTTTGAAATACGAATTCATCTTTTATGGAAGTATATAATATGTCGATGTTTTATTCTGAAATCTGGAATTCTGATTAATATGTTTTTGATCGATGTTCTGTGTTTAGGAATAAGAATCTGATATTTTTGACCGCTTAAGCTGGATAAATCTGTTATAAGATTAGACTCTGTATTAGGATTGCATGTCAGATGCCTGCAAATTGATCGAGAATTCATATTTTCATCAAATATGTTATCTGAAATGTTAATCTGCTAGAATTATAATTGATCGATCAATCTGTATCATCTATTTTTAGTAATCTGGCATAAATTCTAATTTATCTGCATTTTAATATTAATTAAATCCAGTTTACCATGTTTTGCTATTATTTTACCATAATTGTTAAGTTATTTACACTGTTCTGCATAATTAAATGTTAGAATCTAATTTTCTAAATTCTGCTTTGCTAAATCGGGAGATAAAAAGTGGGATTCATATTTTAGTACCGGAATTGGGAATAAATTACATTAAAGATGGATTCTGGCATGTGCACAATGATTTGGAAAATGAAAAGTGCCTATTAATTGCTATAGGAAAATTTGTAAGCTTGGGAAAGACTCAAATTTAAGCCTAGAATAATGATTGCAGAATGTTAGATAATTTAACCAACTTCCATGAAATCTGTCTAAGCATAATTTGATTATTAGCAGATTATAATATTTTTAATCTTTATAAAATAATTAATTTTAAGAAATTGATCTTTTTAGACATTGGAAAATGCTAAATCAATATACAATTTCTATTTTATATAAAGATGGCAATATTTAAAATATTACAAGCAACTCCCATTATTATTCTTATTAAATATAATTTTAATTTGCTTTATGTTAAATTTAATGTCACTATTTTTAATTAAATCACCATTAGAATTAATCAAAATCATTTTAAATATATTAAATATAATTAATGAACTTAAGAACAATTAAAATTTCTCCGGAATGAAATAATATTCTGAAATTCCATGTGGATTCGACCCGGTATTCACCGGTTTTTATTACTTGATGACAACCATCCGCTTGTGGTAAAATATGAGTGGTGAAAATCACCCATCAAGTTTTTGGCGCCGTTGCCGGGGAATTTGTTGTGAATTTTTAATTGTTTTTAGTTTATTAATTTAAATCTATTAAGTTAAATATTAATTTAACTGTTACTTATTTTATTTTATTTTATTTTATACTTGCAGTGCGAAGCAAACAAGCAGAAATAGCTTATGATCCTGAAATTGAGCGTACTCTTAGAGCTATTAGATTAGGAAAACGTAGGAGACCAGCTCAGTTGGAAATTTTAATTAATTCGTCCTCTGATGAAGAAGACTATTCTCCAACGACTGGAGTTTCAACAATTCAAACTAATCAATTAGTTGCTCAGTTCAATTGGTTAAACATGGCAGCGAATGATAATGATAATCAGGGTAATAATGGAGGTAACGGTGGTGATTTGGAGCACGATGATCAAGCTGAAATGACCATTGAAGAACACTTACAGGGAACTAGTGGAAATCTGCTTAATAGAACTCCAAGGCCAGATGTAGATGCTTTAAGCTTTACCCTTCAGCCCGCACTAATCACTATGGTTCAAGCTAATCAATATAATGGAGCACCTACGAATGATGCTGTAGAACACATAAGGAACTTTCTGGACTATTGTGACACAGTGAAAATAAATGGTGTTACTAGTGATGAAATTAAGTTGAGATTGTTCTCGTTTTCACTCAGAGATAAAGCTAAAACTTGGTACAACTCACTTCAATTAAGGGATGTCACTACTTGGGATAAAATGTTAGAAGCTTTCTTAGAACAATTCTTCCCACCATCTAAGGTTATTGAATTACAAGAAAAAATCAAAGAATTTGTGCAAGATGAGGGTGAAACTTTACTTGAAGCATGGGATAGATATAACACTTTGTTGGCGAGATGCCCGAATCATGGCTTTGAAGACTGGCAGCAGATGCACTTCTTCTACAATGGGTTGATTGATCATTGGAGGAACTTGTTGGATGCGGCACTGGAGATTCATTTCTGTCTATAGGACCCTCTAGAGCTAAGGAAATCATAGAAAAAAAGATTTCTAATATGAAAAAATTTCCTGGTAAGAAAAATGCTAGAAATAAAACAAAAGGGGGAATCTATGAGGTAGAAAAGGCAGTTGCTATAGATTCTAAGTTAGATGCTTTGATGAGGGAAGTTTCTACGCTTAAGAAAGGTCAAGCTAAAGTTGTGAGATGCGGTATTTGTCATGGACCTCACGAGTCATCAGTTTGTCACTTGCTTGATCAAGGACTTCAAGAGACTATGCAGTATGAGGGCACTGAGGAGCAAGTGGAAGATGTGAACTACATGGGAAATAGGCAGCAAAACTACAACCAAAATCGTCCTCAAAATCAAAACTTCTATCCAAATCAGAATTCTCAATTTCAACAAAACACCTATCCACAAAACAACCGTCAACCTTATCCACAAAACCAAAATCAAAATTACCCAAATCAAAATTCAAATCAAAACCAGAATTTTCAAAACCAAAATCAAAACCAAAATTATAATCAAAACAGAAATCAGAATCAACCTTTTTACCCTAACCAACAGCCTAGGAACTTTCAACCTCAACAACAGCTGCAACAAAATCAAGTAAGTGATGAGGTTAATTTAAAAGAGTTAATGAGCACAATCGTGTCTCAACAACAAACAATTCAGCAAATGCAAGCCTCAATGAGAAATTTAGAAGTGCAAGTTGGTCAAATTGCTAGGGACACTTCAAATAGACAGCAAGGAACACTACCAAGCATGCCAGATTCCTAATCCAAAAGAGCAATGTAAAGCAATCACCTTAAGAAACAAAAAGGAATTACCCAATCCTTACCCTTCCTTAGATAATCCAGAGGTTTTAGCTGATGCTATAGATGATCAAAATGAGGATACAGAGAAAGAAAGTCAGCATAAAAACACTGATGAGCCTAAGGAGAGTGAGAAACTTCAAGTTGAACAAGATAAGGGTAAAGGAAAGTCTGCTGTCTCAGTCAAGCCATATCAGCCACCTATTCCATATCCACAGCGTCTTAAGAGGGCTAAGGAAGATAAAGACTATGCTAAATTTTTAGAAGTCTTTAAAAATTTAAGAATTGATATCCCTTTCTCTGATGCCATTGCACAAATACCTGTGTATGCTAAGTTCTTAAAAGAAACTCTATCAAAAAAGAGGAGTGTTGATGATGAAGAGAAAGTGACACTGACAGGGGAATGCAGTGCAATCTTACAAAGAAGGCAACCTATTAAACAAAAAGATCCTGGGAGTTATACTATTCCGTGCATTATTGGCACTAAAGAATTCAACAAAGCTTTGTGTGATCTCGGGTCTAGTATTAATCTGATGCCTCTACATGTCTTTAGAGAACTAGGAGTAGGAGTTGTGAAGCCTACTAGGATGCAGCTACAGCTTGCTGATAGATCCATTAGAACTCCTCTAGGCATTGTAGAAGATGTTCCTGTTCAAGTAGAGAGCTTCATTTTCCCTGTTGACTTTGTTGTTCTTGATATGGAAAAAGACATTGATATTCCTCTGATTTTAGGTAGACCATTTTTGCAAACTGGTAGGGCTATGGTTGATATGGATGATGGTAAAATTACACTTAAAGTAGGCAATGAACAAGTGTCGTTTGACATTTCAAAGACAACTAAAACACAACACGCTAGTTCTGATACCTACCCGTGTAATAGAGTCACAGCTATCTATCAGGGGGATGAGGTGATTGAGAGAGAGTTCTTTGCTAGGCATGATCCCTATAGGAAATTTGAGCAGTTAGTGGAGAGTTGTGAGGACTTAGCTGAGAGTAAGTGTGAGGGAGGATTACCCGTGCAAGTAACATGTGCAATAGAAGAATCCAAGTTAGTCCCGTCTGTTGAAAAGCCACCTACATTGACATTGAAAGAGCTGCCATCACACTTGAGGTATGTTTTTCTTGGTAAGAATGATACTTTACCTGTTATTGCAAGTAATAAATTAAATGATGATCAAGTAACTGCATTAACCCAAGTGTTGAGTAGGCATGTTAGAGCAATAGGTTGGACAATAGCTGACATCAAGGGACTGAGTCCAACGTTGTGCACACACCGAATTTACATGGAGGAGGATGACAAGCCAGTGAGACAGCCCCAGAGGAGATTGAATCCACATCTACAAGAAGCTGTAAGATCAGAGGTTATTAAACTACTTGATGCAGGTATTATCTATCCTATTTCTGATAGTCAGTGGGTGAGTCCAGTTCAAGTAGTGCCTAAAAAGGGAGGTATGACTGTGATTAGAAATGAAAATGGTGAATTAGTACCTACTAGACCTACTACTGGATGGCGTGTATGCATTGATTATAGGAGATTGAATGATAAGACTAGGAAAGATCATTTCCCACTGCCTTTTATTGATCAAATGCTAGAACGTTTAGCTGGTCATGAGTTTTATTGCTTTTTAGATGGCTATTCTGGTTATAATCAAGTTCCAATTGCACCTGAGGATCAAGATAAAACTACTTTTACGTGTCCTTACGGTACATTTGCATATAGGAGAATGCCATTTGGTTTGTGTAATGCTCCAGCTACATTTCAGAGATGCATGATGTCTATATTTTCTGATTTAATTGAGACATGCATTGAGGTATTTATGGATGATTTTTCTGTATTCGGGTCTGATTTTGAAAAATGCTTAATTAACTTGGAAAAAGTTCTGATTAGATGTGAAGAGTCAAATTTAGTTCTTAATTGGGAAAAATGTCATTTTATGGTTAATGAAGGTATTGTTTTAGGACATAGGATTTCTAAAAATGGCATTGAAGTTGATAGGGCTAAAGTAGAAGTGATTGCAAAAATTCCACCTCCTAATAATTTAAAAACTCTGAGAAGTTTTCTGGGACATGCTGGATTTTATCGAAGGTTCATAAAAGATTTTTCAAAAATTGCATTACCTCTGTTTAAGCTGCTATGTAAAGATGTTGAGTTTAATTTTACTAATGATTGTATTGAGGCGTTCAATAGGGTCAAGGAAGCATTGGTAACAGCACCAATTATTCAGCCACCTGACTGGAGTTTGCCATTCGAGATCATGAGCGACGCTAGTGACTTTGCTGTTGGAGCAGTATTGGGTCAACGAAAGGATAAGAAACTTCATGTTATTTATTATGCTAGTCAGGCTTTAAATACTGCACAGAAAAATTATGCCACTACTAAAAAAGAGCTTTTATCTGTTGTTTATGCATGTGAAAAGTTTAGGCCATATCTGATAGGCTCAAAAACAGTAGTTTACACTGATCATGCTGCCATTAAATATCTGTTTGCGAAGAAAGATGCTAAACCACGGTTAATTAGATGGGTACTATTGTTACAGGAATTTGATTTGGAAATTAGAGATAGAAAAGGAGATGAGAATCCTGTAGCTGATCATTTATCTAGATTGGAGCATGAAAAAGGGGAAGAAAGATTAATTAATGATGCATTTCCTGATGAAAATCTGTATTTAATTAATAACACTTCCTCTGATCCGTGGTTTGCTGATTTTGTGAATTATTTGGCATGTGGTGTAATTCCTGATCATTTAAAATGGCATAGCCAGAAACAAAAGTTTAAAACTGATGCTAAATATTTTATTTGGGATGAACCTTATTTGTTTAGACTCTGTTCAGATCAAATTGTAAGGAGATGCATCCCTGATGAAGATTTTGAGAAAGTATTAAAGGCTTGCCACGAAGGACTTGGAGGAGGACATGTTGGACCGAATAGGACAGCTCATAAGGTACTCGAAGGTGGTTTATATTGGCCTAATATTTATCGTGATGCTAGATCATTTGTGCTAAAATGTGATGTATGTCAAAGGGCTGGTAATATCACTAAAAGGGATGAAATGCCATTAAAAGGAATTATGCCTGTTGAGTTGTTTGATTTGTGGGGAATTGATTTCATGGGTCCATTTCCACCATCTAATGGGAAATTGTATATTCTTGTTGCTGTAGAATATGTATCAAAATGGGTAGAAGCTGAATCATGTGCTTTAAATGATGCTAAACAAGTGATTAAATTTTTGAAAAAGCAAATTTTTACTCGTTTTGGTGTGCCTAAAGCGATCATTAGTGATGGTGGATCTCATTTTGTTAATAGGGCTGTTAATCAATTGTTATCTAGATTTCATGTTCATCATAGGATAACAACACCCTATCATCCTCAAGCCAATGGTCAGGTAGAAGTCACTAATCGTGAGATTAAAAAGATTTTGGAAGCCACTGTAGGAAAATCTAGAAAAGATTGGGCTTTTAAGTTAGATGAAGCATTATGGGCTTATAGAACAGCTTTTAAAACACCTATAGGTATGACTCCTTTTAAATTAGTTTATGGTAAAGCTTGTCACTTACCTTTTGAACTTGAGTTTAAATCACTTTGGGCTATGAAGAAATTAAATTTTGAATTTAAAGAAGCTCAAGAGAAAAGGAAAATAGATCTCACTGAGTTAGAAGAAATAAGGCGTCATGCTTATGACAATGCTTTAATTTATAAGGAGAGAACAAAGCTTTATCATGATAAAATGCTTAGACCTAAGGTATTTGAAGCTGGTCAATTAGTGCTTTTATATAATTCTAGATTTAAACTCTTTCCTGGTAAATTGAAGACGAAATGGTCAGGACCTTTTAGAATTGCGAAGGTGTTGGATAATGGTGCAGTCGTTTTAAAAGCTGAAGATGAAAGAGAATTTACTGTAAATGGTCAAAGACTTAAACATTATTTTGGAGATGAAGTTAAATTCATCGAACAAATTAATGTTAAGCCTTTGGTTGTTTAAATCTGCTTATTGAAGTATTTGCATTGCATGTTTAATTATGTTGAGTTTTGATTTATTAAAATTTATAAAAACCAATAAAAATTATAAAATGGCAGAAAAAG
Organism: Hygrophila difformis; assembly: GCA_030278955.1. NCBI lineage: Eukaryota > Viridiplantae > Streptophyta > Magnoliopsida > Lamiales > Acanthaceae > Hygrophila > Hygrophila difformis. Next base: position 30,156,977 of record JAOANR010000002.1, read on the forward strand.
ACAAAAATATTTTGCATATGATTGTTTATGTGCTTTTAGTTGTTTTACTGCTTTTGTTAATTTAAGTCGTGATTCTATTTTAATTATGCTGTTTAAATTTTATGCTATGTCATTCGCATGTATTCAATAAATTGAGTAGGACATTGCCTATGAATTATAACAAGTAGCAAAATGTTGAGAAATGATGGATTCATGTGTGCTTGGAGGATTGATATTGAATTGTGCATTTTTGACTCGGTGATGAGTTAAGGAGGAGGATCTATATGGACTAATTGATTTAATTGAGGAGAATTATTATCTGGAATGATTTGAGGAACCTATTTAGGCTAAATTTGACTTGCTAACCTTAGGGAGTGTATTGACTATCATTTTGGTGAAGTTTGAGCTGAAATTCGAGTGCCACATACTCAGTTTAGGCGCCACACCTTCTTGGTGGCGCCTAGAATCATGCTCAGGCGCCATGATATGCGCCATTTTTAATCTTGGGAAAATTTGAAGTCAGTTAATGCGCCACACCTTCATGGTGGCGCATAAAACTGCTCCCTAGCGCCATAAAATGCGCCATTTTGTATCCTGGAAAATTTTGAAGTCAGATTATGCGCCACTTGTACTGAGTGGCGCATAAAATCACTCCGGAGCGCCACTTTCGGCGCCACCCTCAGACTTGGAAAATTTTTCGATCACAGAATGCGCCACTTTTTCTTCGCGGCGCATAAATCAGGCCTTATGCGCCATTTTTGGCGCCGATTAGCGGGTTGAAGGATCCTGACCCGGTCCAATCGGGATTTAAACCCCAAAAAATCTCTTTTCTCCTCATTTTTACAAAACTCGATCGAGCCTCTCCTTCCCTTTGTTCTTCTTCAACCGAGCGCCATTCTCCCTTCCAAGCGACACAATCCGCGCCACTTTGGTAAGAATTCTTCCAATTCTTGTTTCTTCCTATCAATTCTCACCTACATTGTCAATTCTCATTCCAAAAACCCCAATTTTTGTTTGTTCAATCAAATTAGGGTTCAAGAACCCTAGTTTTCCAATTTTGGGAATTCCTCTTCAAAGTGTTCAAATCCTTCAATCTAGGTAAGAATGGCTATCCTAATTCAATTATTATCATATCCTAGTGCTTTGGAATGCATTAATTTTGGTATTGTTGTTGTTACTTGAATTTTGGGTTTTTGTAGAATGTGGGATAAAAATTTGATTTTGATTGTCTAAATTCTAGTTTAGCATGAACAAGTGTTGTTGAACATGGTTTGAATGCATAATGTGAAATCTTTGAATCAACATTAAAAAGTTGGAATTTTTGAAAATTCTTAAATCTGAAAATTATTTTTAAATTGATTAAAATGGCATTTTTGGTTAATTAAATGGATGAAACATTACTAGAATATGTCATTTTAGTTATATTAAAAATATAAAGTTGTTTTCTTGTCAAAAATTCCATGTTCTTCATAATGTGACTTAATTGAACCATGTTTTGATAAAAAAACTCTCTTATTTGTAATTTAGTTAATTTAAATAGGTTAATTTATCACATGAATAAATTGAAATGGATTTAAATATTAATTTAAACCATTTGTAATGCATTAGTTTGATAGTTTAGGTTGTTCTAGTTTTTAAATGTGAAGATTTAATAAATTAGAGAGTTTTTATTAAAAAGACATGTTTAACATGAATTCTAAACTTTAAAATAAAACGGGTGTTATGTTTAAACAAAGTTTAGGATTCATAATTTTTAAAATGCAACATCTTGGTCATTGAGTTATTTAAATCCCACATTCTAGGTTGATGTATATGTTTGCTTTGTACTTAACACTTAAGTTAAACCCTTGGTTTAAACTTAAGTGTGAGGATGGGAGGCAATGCATATATATGATACTAACCCGGAGTTTTTGTACAACCAGGTACTGAAATAATGTATAATCCTCCAAACCTCCCTAAGAAATCGGGTTATAGGTATATACCCATGCCCGAGGGGAGATTGGGGATTTATGATCCACAGTCACCGGATAGCATTCCTACTCCTATTCCTGATGAGCATATTTTTGAAAATCGCAGACTCCGCACTAAAAATTCGGTACAGATGGATCATCCACAGGGATCAGGTGGTGCCTCCAAGTCCAAGGGACTTCTCTCCTATTTTAGGAGGAACAAGTCCAGGAGTGGTGCATCTTCTAGACAGACCACAGTACCAGCTGATGACCATCAGGAGGTCAATCAGCCTGACCAGCCTGATCAGCCCATTCAGCCTGAGACGTCTGACCATTCACAGGCCCCCTCTAGAGCCTCTCGGGGGAAGGCACCTGTCACGAGTTCCACTTCCTCTCGACCTAGGAGGGGGAGATCTGCAGCATTAGTCATACAGGAGCCTGTCCCTGAGGCTGTAGGAGGAGAGGAAGATGAGGAGGAGGTTGATCAGGAGGAGCAGGAGGATAGGGGAGGACCGAAAAAGCAAGATCCTAGAGCGTATGTCCCCGAATTGCATTATGTCAGCCCGGGCATATTTGATGCCACTGTGTTCAGGAGTGCCAGAGCTTACGAGCTTTACAAGAGGTTCCACAAGAAGAGAATTATTGCCGATAGAGGATTTTCAGATAGAGATCTGCAGCACCCCCTACTCCGTGATGCTATTAGATCCAGAGGTTGGGAGAGATTCGTCAGACATCCAGCCGGAACATATTCATGGGAGTTGACTAGGCTGTTTCTAGCCAACGCTGAGGAGGAGGATTCTTGGATTTTCGGGGTTAGAGTACCCATCACTCCTCAGCACATCAACCAGTTTTTCGGAGTAGTGGATGTGCCTTACTGCAGGGATTTTTGGGAGCCGGTTATGAGGGCTAATGATAGGGAGGAGATCAAGAAGCTGGTCTTGATGTCGATGTTTGAGGGTCAGGAGGATGTCCTCACATATGATGATGATGACATGAGTAGACTACATGGGCCTGATATGGATGCACCCATGTATCAGCTGCTCATGTTCTACAGATCTAGACTGAGTCCTTCGACTCACACCTCTGGACCTACTGCCGTGGACATGTACGTCCCATACTGCATCAAGGTGGGGAGCCCGGTCAACATGGGAGAGCTCATAGCACTTGAGTTGAGACAGACACCGGGGGGCGCCATTTCATGCGCCAGGAAACTTAGAAATTTTTCTAAGTTTTTCCAAAATGCGCCACACATGCTTGGTGGCGCATAAATCTGCCTTTCTGCGCCACTTTTTGCGCCGCAGAATTAAAATTTTTCCAAGTTTGCTTCAGGATGCGCCACTTCTTCTTGGTGGCGCATAAAAATCCTTTCCTGCGCCAATTTTTGCGCCATGGTAATTTTTAAAATTTATATTATTTTCAAAATGCGCCAGTTGTGCTTGGTGGCGCCTAGAAGTGACCTTCTGCGCCACTTTATGCGCCATCGACGCAAATTTTTCAAAAATTCGCGAATCCAAAATATTCAAATCATATCTAATCGATTCTTGGGATCTTAAACGGCATTATACTAGCTCCAAATCATATGTTTAGTGTATATTTGGATCTAGATTAAATCAATCCCGCTATATCTCAACAAAATCAAGATTTCACCATCTTTAAAAGAGGCATGACCGATCGGTCATACTCTCATTCTCAAATCTGTCAATTTTTCTCTTCTTCCAGTTTAATTAGCTTTCCAATCCCAATCCTTTCTTCCTAAAATTCTGCCATCATGAGATCAAAGAGAAAGAATAACCCAAGAAACAATGGTGGAAAGCAATTGAAAGCCACAGAGCCTGCCCCATCACAGACACCAGAAATTAATGAACCCATTCTGGAGCCGGCTGCTGTGGGTGCTGAAGATGAGTTTGTGAACAATCTGGTAGCTCCCGATTCGTATAATGGTTACGATACTTCTTTCAATTCTGCTCAACCAACGGAGGATGATCCACAGCAAGAAGAAGATGTCGCTGAATCCCCGGAGGAAATCTCACCAGAAATTCCTCGTGAATCTAAGACTAAGAGGAAGAGTCACAATAGAAAGAACGATACTACCCCTCTGGAAGAATTAACAGGAGATACTTTTAATCCGGCTATTTTCATCAATCAAACTGCATATTCTTATTATCAGAAGATGGTGGAAAGATGGATTATTCCTGATAAAGGGTTTACTGAAGTTGACATGGAGAGATTTTCGGTTCATGATGCCCTCATGAGTCGAGGATGGATGAAATTTGTTGCGCATCCAGAAGGAGTTTATTCTTGGGAGCTTACCAGACAGTTCTTGTGCAATGCTCAGTATGATCGTTATACCTCATGGATTAGGGGAGTGCCTGTGCCATATGGTCCCGCAGTAATCAATGAACTTTATGGTACTGTGGATGTGTCTTGCCCAGCTACGAAGAAGAAGCACTTTCATGACCCTATTCATGAAGAGGAAGGAGGACCCGAATTGGAGAAAAGAATTTTGAAAGAGATGTTTGAAACTCAAAAGAGGGTGGCCTACATAGGAGAGAAGAAGGAGAATGTTGTTGCCACTTTAATGGCTGCACCGCTTTATCAGATCTACCTGCTTTATAAGCATAAGGTATTTCCTACTTCGCACACTTCACAACCAAGTGCAGAGGAGCTTTATTTTGTGTATTGTGTGAAGAACGGGTTGCCCATTGATATTGGAGAGATGATAGCATATGAGCTAGATAAAATGGCGTCTGACACTGCACGGATTGTGCTGGGATTTCCTGCACTAATCTGGACACTTTGTGAGAGAGCTGGAGTGAATATGACGGCCTATGCTCATGATGTGAAGCCAAAGCCCCCTATCTCTTTCAAGAATTTCTATAATAACCCTGGAGTAAGATGTGCAGAGCTTGGTTACCCTACTGCATCCCGTGGGACACCCACTTGTCATCCTGATAGACCTAGTACATCTGGTACTAAGGTAGAGCCTGCAGAGATCGCAATCAATAGGATGACCGATGAAATTCATCAGCTTAGAGAGGAGATGAAGAGGAAGGAGGATAGTACACGAGCACAAATTTCACAACTTTCTAGTAGACTTGAATTCTTCATGTCTGAAAGTCTAGGTGATCGATATATTCCTCCTACTACTAGTTCGAGCTCTACAGGGAATGATGATGTTCCTAGGGAAGATGAAGTAGGTGATTCGGATGGGTCCTTAGAAATCTAGATTTTTTATTAGATAGGATTGCTCCCTTTTTGGTTTAATTTGTAATAGTTAGAATTATTTTGGTACTATTTTGCTTATTTAATTAGCTTCTTTATGTAATAGTTGCTAGGACTTGTGGTATTTTGCTTTTGGTAAATTTATGGAATTTAATATTTTATTATTTTAATTAAATCTGTCCTTGTTTATTTAATGGATGAAAACAATTATTAAAAATCAAAATTCTGAAATTTATAAATTAAAATAGCAAAAATCTGAATTAAATAAATAAAGGATAGAATTTTAATTGCTTGAATCTATAAATTACCAGGTGTTCTAACAATTATCTTTTGTATGAGCAAATACCATATAAATATAAAAAGAAGCAGGATATACCACAAGAAGCAAGCAAAAGGGGGACATTCAATACGGTGAAAGAATTTCTAGGATCTCCATATTCCAGGTGTGATCTTTTCATGTATTATGTTATCAATTTGCATGAAGAATATGGTAAGAGCTTGAATTGATTTAATTTCAGTTTATTTCACTATTTACTATGCTTTAAATAAAATGGTACATGCATGGCTAGTCATTTTAAATTTAAATTGTGTTTTCCCAGTGGTGCTATTGTTTGGAGATTATCACATCATTGCCAATCTGGAGAAAATCTAAATAAGTCTAAGTGTTCTGCTTTAATCCGATTTTACAATTTAATGAGTGTTAGGTTTCTTAGTTTAAAGTTCTAGACTTTGTCAAATTGTTATGCAAGTTGTTTGGGCTATTGATGACAATTCTATTTGCCTTGCAGAAAACTATTTGATTAATTAGACTAGTTATTTGAAATGTGGAGAGTTATCATTATTTATAAACAAATATGCTCGTTCCAAGTCTTTTTAAATGCTTAATTAAAATAAAGTCAGAGCGAGAACCCTGTAAAAAAAAAACAAGAAAAAAAACAAGTTATCTTGCAAAAAGAAAAAGAAAAGAAAAATTAAAGAATGCAAGATTAAGAAAAAAAGAAAAAAAAAAAAAAAAAAAGAGGAAAACAGGGTGATCAAATAAAATTCATAAACTCTTGACTGGATGACTGGCACATATTCGGTGACACGAGTAGCTTTTGGAATTCAACCGTCTACAACTCAGCCAAAGTGTCTAGAATATAGTGAAACCTAGCCATAGATTGAGCATATTTGAAGACTGGAAAAGAAAAGCATATTTACATTATTCGCTTTCCCATATTGAGTGCTAGGTATAATTAATCTGTTTTCTGTATTGTAAGTGCTTTGGATATCTGGTTCTAATAGCTGATGCATACCAATTTGCCTAGTTCTAGTACATTAAACTTTGAACCCTCTTATCTCATTTTATTGTTGAAATCTATGATTTGGCAGAACTATAGAGACTTTATCTTTATTATCTTGATTGGCAAGTTGATGTGCTAATTGATCTCATTGCTCAAGGGACGAGCAATATTTAAGTGTGAGGATGTTGATGCACCCTGAGAAACCACATTTAAATAAGCTTAAATTATGATAAAATGAACCTAAATTGCGTGCATGAGACCTTATTTTACTGCTTTTTAGTGTACATTTCATGTGATGTGTAAATATTAATAAGACTGATTAAATTGAGCTTATTTGAGTTCAATTTACCTTGTTTTATGCTTTTTAATAAGACTTTGGCAATTCTAATACATTGCAATGATGTTTCAGGCATTAAAATGAAGAAAGAAGATGTTCGGAGGTCAAAGGATGCAAAATTCGGAATTTTCAACACTGGAAGGCTCCAGAATGCGCCACAAAGGCATGGCGGCGCATAAAAATGCTCTCCAGCGCCATTTTATGCGCCATTTCAACACTTGGGAAAATTTCGGATGGAAGAAGCTTCAGGATGCGCCAGCTCTTCTTGGCGGCGCATAAAAAGCCATTTAAGCGCCACTTTTTGCGCCGAGGTCAAATTTTAGGAAATTGTCAGAATGCACCGCTTCTTCTTGGCGGCGCCTGGAACCACCTTGGAGCGCCACTTTTTGCGCCGTTTTGGAAAATTCGGAAAATCAGCGTATGCGCCAGTTCTCCTTGGTGGCGCCTAAAACCCTCTCCGAGCGCCGTTTTATGCGCCATCGTCGCAGTTGGGCAGTTTTCTAACCTCCCGAACACGGTTTTAAGGGGCGTTTTCTTCATTTCTTCATACGACAGACTGAAAAATTCGAAAGAAAACACTCTGAAATCATCTGCAAATGGGAGAGGAAGGCCGGAAACACAAATTCATGCCGGAGGAATGCATCAAGGACGCTGTTCTGGGCGTGTTCTTCCTATTCTAGGTGTTGCCTTTCTTTTTCATGCTTTGTAATGAATTGAATTTGCCTTTAAAATTAATCTGCTATCATGTTTTTAATTTGTAGATGGATTTCTGTAATGTTCGTGTTAGAAGTGTTCTAGAACGGGAGTTCAGAATCACTTTGAAGTACGAATTCATCTTTTATGGAAGTATATAATATGTCGATGTTTTATTCTGAAATCTGGAATTGTGATTAATATGTTTTTGATCGATGTTCTGTGTTTAGGAATAAGAATCTGATATTTCTGACCGCTTAAGCTGGATAAATCTGTTATAAGATTAGACCCTGTATTAGGATTGCATGTCAGATGCCTGCAAATTGATCGAGAATTCATATTTTCATCAAATATGTTATCTGAAATGTTAATCTGCTAGAATTATAATTGATCGATCAATCTGTATCATCTATTTTTAGTAATCTGGCATTAATTCTAATTTATCTGCATTTTAATATTAATTAAATCCAGTTTACCATGTTTTGCTATTATTTTACCATAATTGTTAAGTTATTTACACTGTTCTGCATAATTAAATGTTAGAATCTAATTTTCTAAATTCTGCTTTGCTAAATCGGGAGATAAAAAGTGGGATTCATATTTTAGTACCGGAGTTGGGAATAAATTACATTAAAGATGGATTCTGGCATGTGCACAATGATTTGGAAAATGAAAAGTGCCTATTAATTGCTATAGGAAAATTTGTAAGCTTGGGAAAGACTCAAATTTAAGCCTAGAATAATGATTGCAGAATGTTAGATAATTTAACCAACTTCCATGAAATCTGTCTAAGCATAATTTGATTATTAGCAGATTATAATATTTTTAATCTTTATAAAATAATTATTTTTAAGAAATTGATCTTTTTAGACATTGGAAAATGCTAAATCAATATACAATTTCTATTTTATATAAAGATGGCAATATTTAAAATATTACAAGCAACTCCCATTATTATTCTTATTAAATATAATTTTAATTTGCTTTATGTTAAATTTAATGTCACTATTTTTAATTAAATCACCATTAGAATTAATCAAAATCATTTTAAATATATTAAATATAATTAATGAACTTAAGAACAATTAAAATTTCTCCGGAATGAAATAATATTCTGAAATTCCCTGTGGATTCGACCCGGTATTCACCGGTTTTTATTACTTGATGACAACCATCCGCTTGTGGTAAAATATGAGTGGTGAAAATCACCCATCAGCGCCTAAAACCTCTTCCGAGCGCCACTTTATGCGCCACAGTCGCGGTTGGGCAGTTTTCTAACCTCCCGAACTCGGTTTTAAATGCCGTTTTTCGTCATTCTCTTAATCGAGACTCACTCCAGACTCATATTTTCGATAGAAAAGCTCTGCAACTTTGGAGAAGAAGGCCGATAACACCGAACCATGCCGGAGGAAGTGATCAGAGCGTCTTCTCTGACTGTGTTCTTCGCATTCTAGGTGTTGTCTTTCTTTTTCTCGTTTTGTAATGTTTAGAATTTGCTTTTAAACATAATTTCCTACCGTTTTCATGTTTGTAAACGGATTTCTATGTTGTTCGTGTTAAAAGTATTCTAGAACGGGAGTTCAGAATCACTTTTGAAGTACGAATTTATGTTTTATGGAAGTATAATAAATGTCGATGTTTATCTGTGTAATCTGGATTAATCTGAATTAGAATTTGAATTAGAATTGTGTATTGGATGCCTGAAATTGATCAACAATTATGTTTTGGCAAAAATCTGAAATATGCATTTTTAATCTACTAAATCTGGACTGATCGATCATTCTGCATATTTTGTCTACAATAATCTGATAAAAATTCTAATCCGTTCACATTCTAAATTTAGTATTAAAATCCATATTACCATGTTTTATTGTTATTTTACCATATTTATTAGATTATTTACACTATTCTGCATAATTTAAATGTTAGAATCTAATATCGGGAGATAAAAAGTGGAAATTAGATTTTAGTACTGGTCTTGGGAATAAATCATATTAAAATAGATTCTGGCATGTACACGCTGATTTGGGAAATGAAATGTGTCGTTTAATCACAATAGGAAAATTTGTATGCTTGGGAAAAACTCAAATTTATGCCTAGACTGATGATTGCAGAATGTTAGATAATTTAATTTGCTTCCATGAAGTCTGTTTTTACAAATTATGAAAATTAGGAAATTGTTACATCTTTAATCTTTATAAAATTATTAATTCTGCTGAAATTGATCTTTTTACACATTGGGAAATGCTAAATCATTATGCAATTTCACTTTTATATAAAGATGGCATGTTCTAAATCATTACAAGCATATATCTTATCTTTATTTTTATTATTTTAAATTTTTAACTTGCTTTATTTTTAAATTTAATGCTATCATTTTAATTTAATCACCATTAGAATTAAACAAACTCTTTTCAACATATAATATATATTATTAATGAACTTAAAATGACTGAGTTTTCTCCAGAATGAAATAATATTCTGAATTCCCTTGGGTTCGACCCGGTATTCACCGGTTTTTATTACTTGATGACAACCATCCGCTTGTGGTAAAATATGAGTAGTGAAAATCACCCATCAATCATCCAATTCAATCTCTTCCGGTTGGAGTACATGGGTCGGATCGTGTATGTACTTTTTCAATTGTGAGACATGGAACACATCGTGGACACGAGCGAATTGTGGCGGCAATGCTAGCTGATATGCTAGGTTTCCCACTCTTTCTAGGATCTCGTATGGTGTAACGACCCCGAATTTTGTGTATCCCAAATAAACAATTCAAATTGTTTTGAACTACGTAATGACTTGATCCCTTCACAGGGTACGTAGGCAACTTGGAAATTTCAATTCTGGGTTCAGTCGAACGATATAATAAAATAATACAAACAATATCCAACAAACGATTTCAAACAATATCAAACGACAACACACAATGATACAATCACACACTCAAAGAATAGCACAATATCAAAAAACAATACAATAAACATAACGCGAGAAAAGCCGAAACACAACTTCGAGGACGAAGTTGATTCTTAAGGGGGGTAGATTGTAATACCCAGGATTTTTATCGGCGTCCAAAGGAATAAAATTTATTTCTTAATCCAATCAAGGTCGAAATATCTTCGAGAAGAAGAAAATAATTTATCACAATAAATTATTGCTCGGAAATGAAACGCCGATAGATTCAAAAATTCAAAATGGAATAAAAGAGGGAAAGGAAGCCCGAAAACATTCCATGAATCGAGTCAAAAGAATTGGAACTAAATTCAAGAAAGAAAAGAATTTTAATTCCAGGAACCCATGAAGTCGGAAATAATTTTATTAGATAAATTGTTGCACGGGAGTCAAAAGACGACGAAATTAGAAGCCGACAAATCCGAAACCGACGGACCTAAGATTTCAAACACGAAATCAATTTCAAGTCGAAATAGATTAATATAGGAATCATAATTCGAGGATGACCCGAAAAATCGAACCTGAAAACGTAGGAGGACAGAAGTCCGAAAGAGAGGGAAAAAGGCCCGACGGAACGCACAGCCCGGCACGGACCGCAGCCCAGCCGGGACCCGCGCGGTGGCCGCGCAGTCTTAAGCCACAAACCGCGCCATGACCGCGCCAAGTAGCAGTATGCGATCATATTGCGGATTTCGACGATTTCTTACCTTATTTTCGGCCCCCGACTTTGGTAACTCAATCCCGGTCAAGGGAAGGATTATATGGACGGGTTTGAGAGGATTGGACACTCATAATTAACCCTAATTTTCAAAGTGACAGCCCCCATTCCTCCCAAACTCTCAAAACTTCTCCCTTGTTCATCCAAAACCGATCCGACGACTTTCCGATCACTTTCCGGCTACGAAAATCGACGAAGAAGGCGTGGAGAGCAACATATCTAGTGTTCCAGATTGTGGTAAGTCATCCATAGGCTTTCGTTTAAGTTTACGAGTCCAAAAATCCGATCTAACCCTAGATTTTTACTTTCGATTTCGTTTCGGGGCCAACGGAAAGGAGACGGAGTAAGTGGGACGTGTTCGTAGCAAGCGTGGGCGCCGCGACCGATCCGGAGACATCCTAAACATCCCCCACTGTAAGTTAATGCTTACATGGTTTTGGGTGACTTAAAATGCAATCAAACATAGAGATTTAGAAACGCTAAAATCTGCCAACACGAAAAACCCCCGGCGCAGCGATTTGGTGTGAATTTTTCGAACCCCTAAAACTGCTCAAACGAAAAAACTCAAAACATGGAAAACGTTCTAAGATATAGATCTAGTTCTTGTAAAATTTTCATAATTTTTCATTGTGTTTTGATATCCGAAAATGGCCTCCAACGAACCTGCCCTAAAAGTCGAACTTGAAACTGTGACAGATTTGAAATCGGGCCAAAACCCCTACTTCAAGAGATCAAACCAAAAAACTCAAAACTAGACATTTGATCCTAACACATTAATCTATGCTGTGTAAAAATTTCAACCATTTTCATCAACGTTTGATATCCCAAATCGAACTGAACATAAACTGTGGTATGAAACTTTTCGAAAATCGGACAGTGCAACGGTCCGAACTTGATGAGCTTGTTTCTATATTTTCTAGTCCGAATTGATCCTTGCAATCTAAATTAAAGTTGTAGATAATTATGTCTATTATGTGCATATAAAATTTCAGAATTTTTGGAGTCCATTGGATATGTCAAAATGTCGATTTTCCATACTCTGGTAAACCTGAATTCTGACAGTGTACATGTTGTGCAATAAACTCGATTTTTGACATGTTTCCTCAACTTATTACGAAATCGTTAGAACACGAAAGTTGTTCGTTAGGGTGTTTTGATATACTGTGAAAATTTCAGAATTTTTGGACTCGAAATGAATTAAAAAGGCGTAAACTGTGACGCCAAACGACTTTTAAATCGTGAGATTTTGAAATTTCGATACAACCGATCGAAACCTTGAAATACGATAAAGATATACTTTCAAAATTCCCGTTACACTAAGTTAAAAATGATATCAGTGACCTATGTAGGGGGTGAGTGCTCGATAGAGTGCCCCTCTAGCTTTTCGCTTCGTGCCTAGACGGACGAGGGTGACCTATGTAGGGGGTGAGTACTCGATGGAGTGCCCCTCTAGCTTTTCGCTTCGTGCCTTGACGGACGAGGGTGACCTACGTAGGGGGAAAATGCTCAATAGAACGCCCCCTAGCTTTTCGCTTCGTGCCAAAACGGCCGAGGGTGAATGTTATGAGAAACTGTGCCAAAACGGCCAATGAAAACTAGCCTACACTCTCGTGTGTACCCGTATGGGTTACACGAGGCTCCGGAGTGTTACTGGGTATGGCAGATACGGCTGCGGCCACCGGATTACCGGCTAAACTTGACGAGATTGCGATGCAATCGTGAAATACTTGAAATACTTGAAATACGAAACGGTTGCGGCCGCCGGATGACCGGCTACACTAAATATTGAGAAATGGTGACGTATCGGGAAAAATTAAAAGATTTAATACTTTTTACACATTTATTTATTTATTCTTGTCTTTAAATTTTGCATTTAAATTTATGTCTTAAGTTTTATAACATGTTTGATTATTATTATGAATTTAATGCATGTTCAAGTATACAATTAAATTATTTACTTTTAAATTGGTAAATGGAATATTTTTGTATGCATGCCTAGGAGAAAAATTTAATTATTTAATTAAACCCCTTTTTCATGTGTGTTAAATTATGATCTTGTGGAAATCCTTGTCTTTTAAATTATGTAATTAAATTATTATTAGATGAATAAAATTTAAATCGTGTCTTGTATGCACATGTTTTCCTTAAAATTTAATTAAAGGTTTTGAAACCCCTTGATCATAATAGGTGTTAACTTACTTAGCAAGTTGTGCTGACCCAAAACCATTTCTTTCTTTTTCCTACAGAGCATGTGGATTATACTTGGGCACGTACATGCATGGGAATTTCTATGAACACTTTATTTTAAATTTGCATTAGACTATAGTATGAACGGGCCTGTTTAACCCGTGTTTTGGCCGTGTTGGCCCAATTTAAATTCCGCTGCATTACTTACTCTAAATATTATTTTCCGCTGCAACTGTAATGATACTATTTTCAAGTTATATTTCAATGGGCTATTTGAACGTTTTAAATTCTGAAAAACCATAGCCTTGCATCTCTTTAGTAAGCTCGGAGAAACCGTGTCTTGCTAGGGAGGTGTGGCGGTGACGTCCCGGCCTGGGTTATCAAATCCGGGGTGTTACATATGGTCCTATGTATCGTGGACTCAACTTTCCTCGCTTGCCAAAGCGCATCACCCCCTTCATCGGTGATACCTTCAACATGACCTTATCGCCGATTTGAAATTCCAAGTCTTGTCGTCTCACATCGGCATAGCTCTTTTTCCGGTCCTGAGTGGCTCTCATCTTTCCTTGGATTATTTTGATTTGTTGAGCCATGTCCTCAACAAGTTGCGGTCCGACTTCCATAGTCATATTGTTCCCTTCCCAGCTCAATGGGCTTCGGCACTTGCGTCCATACAGTGCCTCAAAAGGTGCCATGCCTATGCTAGCGTGGTAACTATTGTTGTAGGAACTCCGTCCTTCTTCTTAACAAATAAGACCGAGGCTCCCCATGGAGACGTGCTCGGCCTTATGTATCCTTTCTCCAACAACTCCTCGAGTTGTTCCTTTAGTTCCTTAATTTCTAGTGGCGCCATGCGGTAAGGGGCTTTCGAAACAGGTTCCGTTCCCGGAATGAGATCTATAGTGAATTCAAGATCTCTCTCGGGTGGCATGCCGGGAACGTCTTCAGGAAATACATCCGGGTATTCTCTCACCACCGGAATGTCATCTACCTTGACTTCTTCAGCCTCAAGGTTATGTATGTACCACGCATATAACGCGTAACCCTTACGCATTAAGCTACATAACTTAAGGGCGTTAATTATCTTGTTAGACTTCTTAAGGGGCTGGGAGTAAAAGATGACTCTTTTCCCCTTAGTCTTTGACAGCGTGATCTTTTGCTTTTGGCATTCGATCACGGCTTTATATCGGGTTAACCAATCCATCCCTAGTATGACGTCAAAATCCCTTAAATCGAATTCTACCAAGTTCGCGAAAAACTCTACGTTCTTTATAACTATCGGAATTCCGTTATAGCGCATAGAGCATGAGACTACTTCTCCTGACGGTAGTTGAATTCCTAAGTTAATCAGCTCGCACTTAGGTAGATCTAGTTCAGATAAGACTCTTGATGATATTATTGAACAACTAGCTCCTGAGTCAAACAGAACTTTAAGGGGTGTACTTAAGACATGGAACGTACCTCCCATTACGTCTCCCTGCATAGGCACATCCGCCTCATTGATGACATTCAACCGCCCCATTGGACGTCCTTGATTGCCTTGCTGATCCCGGTTCGGGTTCTGATTCTGTTGCTGATTTGGGTTCTGTGGAGGACGTTGATTTTGATTGAAGTTCTGGTTTTGAGGGGGTCTATACCCCTGGTTGGTTCCATTCCGCCCATCTTGATTGCGAGGCTGCGCTGGCCCAGTGCGTAAGTCTTCCCTCTTGGTGATGTTTTCCAGTCGAGTGCAGCACTCATTCACCCAGTGGCCATTGCGACCACAACGGTAGGGGGCATCCTCTAGCCAAATGAGGCTTGCCACATCTTGGGCATGGTGGCACCGGGTTACCCTGGAAAAAGACTCTCCCATCATTTCCCCCATTGTAGTTCGGAGGGGGCCTGTTCAAACCTCCCCGAAGGTTGTCTCCCCCAGAATTGTTACCTGACCGATTATCCCTATTCCTCTTATCTTGTCCCTGAGATACCCGACTGGGCTCTCCACTCACTTTCCTCTTCATTTGTTGCACCCTTCCGACAGCTATCGCACGATCATACACCGCCTGCAAGTCCGGGTAATGGACGCCAGTGATCACTTCCCGTATAGTCAGGTTCAGCCCCATTTCAAATTTTTGTGCCTTTTCCACGTCTGTCGGCACGAGTTTAAAATTTATAATATAATCATAGATTAATTTTTAAAATATTACACTTGTAACTATAAAAGAAAAGTGTAACACTTATCTTGGTGCGAAACGCACAAACTCTTTGAAACGGGCGTAGTATTCCTGTACGGTTTGCCCTCTTTGCTTCAACGAGAGGAACTCCTCATACATCGCCGCCTTTGTGCTCATGGGATAAAATCGATCCCTGAGCAGTCCCATGAATTCCTCCCACGAGTAGGGTTCCTCGTCCTCAGTTAACTTGTCTTGCGTGGATGCCACCATTCGTCCGCCTCAGCTCCGAGGTAGTATGATGCCACGTGCACTTTCTCGCCAACTGGGCACCTCACAGCGTTTAGTAACTTGTCGAATGTTCGGATCCATTCCTCGAGTTTAGCCGGGTCTTCTTCACCGGCGTAGCGCGGAGGGTGATATGAGTTTACCATAGCTAGGTAGTTAATGCGGGCCTCGGGTGGAGGTACCGCAGCTGCTTGTCCCTGGTTCACATGTGCGTTCCCTATCGCTATGAGAACCTCTTCCAAAGTGCGCAGACGAGCGTCCATGTTTGGCATGGGGTTTGCTGGCTCCTCCTGAGCGTGCACTCCCTCGTTGGGTATAGGCATATCTTGTTGCCCAGGGCTTCGTTGGTATTGGAAGTAAAGGGCTGGGCGCGTGGTCTTCCTCTCGGTGCCATGCTGTTGCAAGAACAAGAGATTTTAGATGTCTTGTTGAAGTGTTATATAATACTTGCGAGGTGATTTGAATAAAGGAGTGTATCAACAGGTATTAATCTATTGGAACATGTTAGCAGAGGTTGCTTGGAGTTTAGTGTAGTATTTGTTGTTGGAGGTTGTTTACTACTTGTTGTTTTTGTTTTTCGTTTTCGTTTGTGTTCGTTTTCTTTTTTTTTTGGCGTGAACAGTACCCTGTTCAGGGTTTTTTTCGAAAAAAATCCAGGGTCTAGGGTTTAGGGTTTTCAGGGTTTGGGGTTGGAGGTACCCTTGTTTAATTATTGTCTTTATATAATATATATATATATGTGTGTCGTTTGTTTAGTAATACTTGTATATTTTTGTTTCAATTGTCACCTCATTAGATACATAAGTTGGTTATTTATTATTACCTTGTTCCTTCCTTTGATCAAGCAAGTTTAGCCGGTCATCCGGCGGCCGCAGCCGTATCTGCCATACCCAAAACACTCCGGAGCCTCGGGAAAATCCATATGGATAATCCCGAGAGTGTAGGCCATGTATCTCTCGCCATTTGGCGTAATATCTCATCTAATTTCTCTCGTCCATTATAGGCCCGAAGAGAAAGGCTAAAGGGGCACCCTGCAGAGCACTCACCCTCCGCCAAGTATCTCATATGTTTCAATTTAGTGTAACGGGATTTTTCAAAAGTATAGATGTATCGTATTTCAAGGTTTCGACCGTTTGTTTCGAAATTTCAAAATCTCTTCGATTTAAAATCATTTGGCGTCACAGTTTACGCCTTTTTAATTTAAAAATTCATCTCAAGTCCAAAAATTCTGAAATTTTCACGGTATATCAAAAACACCCTAACGAACAACTTTTGTGTTTTAACAATTTTGTAATAAGTTGAGGAAACATGTCAAAAATCGAGTTTATTACACAATATGTACACTGTCAGGATTCAGGTTTACCACAGTTCAGGAAATCGACGTTTTGACATACCAAATGGACTCCAAAAATTCTGAAATTTTATATGCACATACTAGACATAATTATCTACAACTTTCATTTAGATTGCAAAGATCAATTCGGAATATAAAATATAGAAACGGGCTCATCAAGTTCGGACATCAACACTGTCAAATTTTTGAAAACGTTTTACAAGGCAGTTTATGTTCGGATCGTTTTGGGGTAGCAAACATTGATGAAAATGGCTGAAATTTTTACACAACATAGATTAATGTGTTAAAAACAAAAGTCAAGTTTTGAGTTTCTCGGATTGGATTCTCGAAATATGAGTTTTAATCGGATTTCAGAAATTGCGCAAGATAGGGTTTTTAGGTTCGATTTTTACGTTTCGTTACAACGTGACTAAATCGGACGCCCCTAAGCCATCCATATTGATATGAAAGGCATCAACTTACAGTAATGGTGTTCTTGAGTCGTCCTAGGGTCGCTTGGCTCGTCCAACGCTACTACGAACGGATCCTTGCCCACGTTCTCTTCCTCCTTCGGTCACGAACATGTCTACGAGTCCAACATTTGAAAGTTAGATTAAGGATTGGAGATAAAAACGAGAAAAGGAATCTGAGTACTCCTTACCAATGATCTAAGGGATGTAAACCTTGATCTACACGTTCCTACGGTCGTCGTCGGTCGCCGGAAGTTCGTCGGAGGGGTGTTTTGGCTTGGGAGAGTTTGAGAGTGAATGGGAGGCTGTGGGAGGCTGAAAATGGGGTGGAGATTAACCCTAGGTCGTCCTAATACTCCTTCCCCCGTCCAAAATCTACTTTCCATCGTCGGGTGTCGTAATTTTGGCAAGAAATCGCCGAAAACGCGTGAATGGCCGGATCTGTGGTGCCACGCGGTGGTGGCGCGCTGGTACGCCAAACACCGCGCGGCCTCCGCCTGGACCTCGGTCCGGGCGGGTCCGTGCGATCCGATCCTTCGGGTCTTTTCCTCCTCTCTTTCGGGCTTCTATCCTTCCGTGTTTTCGGCTCGACTTCCCGGGATCTTTTGGGATTGTGATTCCTACCCTAATTTTTTATTCCGACTTAAATTGATTTCATGTTTGAAATCTTAGGTCCGTCGGTCTTGGGTTTTCTTTCGACTTCCGTGCATTTTCGATTTTACGAGTTCTCGGAAACAAGACCTCTTTTCTCATCGGATTAAATTCTTATTTTATATCCTAAAATTAACGGGTATTACATTGCACAAGATAATTACTTGGTGTCGAGTATGGACCAATTACAAATGTGAAAATAAATCTCTTGCACCTCAAAGTGTGACAAATCATCTGATTCCAAAAAAAAAATCCTCGAGGTTTACAAATTTTAGAAAATGACAAAATTACTAAAACAAACTCTAGAAAGAGCAAGATCTCAATCATTGTCACATACAAAAATATTGGGAACGCGGATGAAATTATATTACAAACCTAAAATGATTGATAAATGTCGGTTAAAGAAAATATTGGCTTTGTGTGCAATCTGGACGCATGTTATTTACCAGCCTCAGTGAAAGCATAACAAAAGAAGGTTATACAAATAACAATAGAATAGTATAAATCATACTTCATTTCTTATCTTCAAAAGACGATTGACTTGGGTTTATTATATTCATACAATTCTTGGTATGATATAAGAACAAACTACCGTATCGTCCGGAAAGATAAATTCCCCAAATTATCTTATAGGAAGATAATGCGGTTTATATTGCGCAACTGAAAGTGGGTAAATGAATTTCAGATATAAAGTTTGGTAAAACTAAATTCTACCTTGATTTACAAATTGGGTGCACTCAATACCAAAATATATATACATATATATATATACTAGTGGGGAAACTGTGCGATGCACAGCGTAATGAGGACATACAACTGCCCATGGAGGGAAAAATAATAATTATAGGTAAGTGTACGTGTCCGTGATTGTTTTCATTGAAGTAGCAGAACTTAGATATACTGATACAAAGAATTAAGTAGCAGAACTTCTCGAGCTACCTTGATATGAGCAGGTCGTAATTCTTGGGCTCCCTTAAATGCAATTACAGCTGCTTTTGGCCGATTCATTGAGAATAACAGATTCCCCTAGATATAGAATGACAAATCTAAGATCAAATTCAGACCAATCAAAACAGAATTGAGTTTTTAACATGATTGGTTAAAAAAAGCTTAACAGAAAGACGGAGCAATCTTGGTTTGGCTAGGGGTAAGCGACCCTACCTTCCTTATATAACCAGCTACATGCCTTTCATCGATTCGGATGCTCTGTTATTAAGAGATTGTAAAATTTGTATTAGTGTAGTAGTATTGAAATACGTGAAACTGAAATGCCAAAAAATATCTAACCTTTTCAACATGTGATAAAAGATGCTCTTTCATCTTTCTTTTCCCAAAGCACAGACAGTGCAACAAAAACTTCAGGCCTCGTATGGGCAATATTCAACAGATCTTGAACTAACTTATTTAGCTTGGAATTATCAGAGTTGAGCTTAAGAAACATGGCATACTCATCCATATAAGTTACCACATTTGGATCAATTTTCCGGACCTGCAAAATTCATTTGCTTGATTTGTTACCTCTGCTGACATCAATGCCTTCATATTTATATAAGTGGAGAATTACCCTTTCAAAATCCATAACTGCTTCATCGTCTTTTCTAATTATTATGGCATTAACCTTAAGACAAGCACAACATGAAGGGGTAATTTCATCAGGGCTGTAACACTGAATTTGCATGCCTCAGTGAATACCAATGGCATACTAATGATAGAAAACATTTAAAGAGAACAGGATCACTTGAACATACATGTCCAAACATAACAAAACATATGAAAATTTACATGCACTGGATCACTCATATGGTAGACATGTTTGCACTGATTTCAAGAAGTTGGTGCATACCTTCGCCATTTCCAGCAATATGTGAACATTGTCTGGAAATCGTTGTAGAAGTTCAGAGAATAGTTCAAGTCCACCTGCTTTTCAAGAGAAAACAATTACAAGAACTGAGAATAGCAGAATGATCGGAAAATCCTACCAAGAGATGCACTGGTACAGTATAAAGACACATAGGTTAACTGCATTTAGGCTATAGCCTCTAAGACCCGTGAAAAGTAAGGCTACAGTACAGATCCAGTAGTTTTAATAATATATTAAAGGTAGGGAAATGTTTATGTAAACAACTTAGCATAAATGAACTATAAATAAAATAACTAATCAGGATGTTGTGGGTAATTTCTCATTTACCTCAAAATAAAGTAACATTAAGAAAAAAAAACAGATGCGCATAAGTATGTATGAATAAGCAAGGACACCTTCATGCACACCTGAGAACAGTTCAACCACATAAAGGAAAAGGAAGGAAGGAAGGAAGGAAGGAAGGAAGGAAAAAAGAAAAGAGTAGCCATACAAATGATATACCAGCCAGATACTGCTTCAGTGCCTTGTAGATCCATTTCACGAGCCAGGGTGGGAATAAACCCCCTCGAACAGACCATGTGCACCTGCTGATTGAAGAACATGCCTTGCCACATCCATTGGCCCTCCGTAATTTATGGCTACAGCACCTCCCGAAGCAGAACCTGCCATTGCACTCTGAGCTTGTAATCTGAATAAGCACATCAAAGTTTTAAGAAGTAAATTGGTAATATTAGTATCTATCGTGTCCCAATACACAACACTGCCACTGAGCCATTCTAAAGATTCATTCGAAATGTAAATTAGCAGATTACAGTATTACACATCAATTGGGAGTTGGAAGCTTACACCCTGTTTTCCAATGAGCAATCCAACAACGAACCAGCATGCAATCAAATTCCAAGCTTGGACCGAGGCCATCATGCAAATATTCAAAAAGGACTTAATGAACTTTTAAAAATTCTACTCCATTTAATTCACTATAGTAAAATACGTAATCAACCATAGTCCATGGAAATTTACCCTTTATCACAACCGAACCAAAATTTTCTAGTGGACGACCCTCCCTTATAGCATATATGTAATTCATAAGTACCGTATCAAGATCACATGAGGTATATGCAATTACATTTAAGAACATGAGTTCATGAGCTCGCTGAAAAACACAAATTTTGGTCTTGCCCAATCTAAAAATGCTAAAATACGCCTCTAAATATCTTAAACCCTGTCTGACTGGCTGGTAAAGAGAACTTTGTTAAACCTGATCTGCATCTACAAGCTTACATAATCTGCCAACAAAGACATTCTGGATAGAACAAACAAATACAATTTCTGTAACACAATCAACACAACCATGTAACATCAAACCAAAATATCTCAAACCTCAATATAAGAGGAAAAACTTACCAGCCTGTCCAGTAAGAAAAACCCATTGAACAACTCCCAGCCAGTGTCTGTTCCATGCATGAGCACCAAAATCACGTTCATATGATACTAAAATATTTCCTGAAATAAAATTTTATTTCATGGGCTTTGAGGAACATGAGAAGACATAATGAATCCCCTTGAATAAGATGATGATGAACAGGGATACGTGACATAAATATTTCAAAAATAATGTACAAGATATAAATCAAAGCTGCAATACATTCTCACGGAAAATTTTAGTATATAACAGAGACCTGAGCACATATGGTTACTACCAGTTTTTTATGAAACACTATAATTAAAACATGAGAAGCCTATTTGAAAAGAGATCAAGTAAATAATTTAGTCACATTTTTCATTGAAGTTGGAAAAGGGAAAGTTGAAAGAGACCATCATTGACAAAAGAATATCCTGCCTTTCATATTTGATAAGAAAAGGCTGGGACAAATAATATTTCTTCGTATAACATTTTATCAAATACTTCATTTCAAACACCCTATAGTGGGCTAAGCTATAGAAGAAATATGCACCAAAACCATTATTGTAGATAGATTAATTGAAAACCACCCCTACCAGCTTTACATCACCTTTCCCCTAAATGCAAATACAAACCAAAGCTAAGACAACATTTCACTGACAGCAGCTAGAGATGGAGAAAAGATCAATTGTAAATAAAATCCTCTCTGTGACAGCCATAGATCAAAAATCACACACTGCCGTGAATCTTATTGGAAACATTCCTCTGAGAACAATAAAACAGTCTTCAAAATGTCTAATCAAAATCCAAGCAAGATCCTCCAAAATCAATTAAAAAGTGATCAAGATTATCAAATTCGAGAATGGAGAGAAAAGGGAAACTGAAAGTTATATCCAGTTATTAATTAATACAAATTCCCAAGAAAAAAGCAAACAATGTCAAATTGATACAAATACATTAAAGTTAATCTCACCTTAGAACATCGAGCATTCAAGACTGGTGCAGTAGCTTTTAAGAGGAAGGCTAACAGAAGAACCTGGCGTACAATGTCTTTTGCAAGATTATCAAAATTGAGAATGGAGAGAAAAGAAAAATGATAGCTATATCCACTTATTATTAACAAATAATACCAAACAAAAATATAACAACACCAAATTAATAAGGATGCATTAACATTAAAATTAATCACCTGGGCACAGAAAGCATTTGAAAAACGGTGTTGTAACTAAGAAAGCAGCTACCCCCCCGCAACTCCACTCTCATATTTATGATGGCTATTCTCTCCACCTTTCACAGATTCCCCGCATACCTCTCTTCATTTACTTCTAAGTCGAATATATTAGTATTAACTCCGGAAGGTAATAAACACCTCCCAAGTACTATATAAACATTTCTACTAAGAACATATTATGTAAAACCTTGTAACCATGATCAAAAAGTGACAACTAATACCATTCAAACATATCCATTTCCATAACCAACTTGAAGACAGAAACCTTTCATAATTAATGTAGGATCACCTGCTGAAGTATGGTTGACCGCTGCACAGTGTTCATCATCTTCATGACACAGAGGCTACATATGACTCAAAGACAGGGAATTAGAACTGGAAAATCGAAGGCCCGAAAAAACACTTGGTTCATAAAAATTAAAAAAAAAAACTAAAAAATAATTAAAAATATTTAAAATAAATAAATAAATAAATAACCATTACATGGATATGCCACTTTTAACAATTAATTAGGACTTGATTACCATTGGCTTGTCCTCAATGATTGCCCTGTCTCTGTGGACTTCCAGCAGATACATCTGTGGTGATACAATGGCTGCTTGGAATAACTTCAAATAAACGCCAATGGTGGAAGTGCTAATGGCTGCTTGGAATCATTGGAATCAGAGACAGCAAAACGATATGCAAGACAATGAAGCTAAGATGGGAAAACTATTAAGTGAAAGAAATACAGAGATTAGTAAATCCAAAATGCTAATGGCAAAAAGCCAAGTTAAAAATGAAAGCATGCTTCCAGGGCTATTTGCTTAGTTGTACTCGGCTGTTTTTTGGCCAAGACAAAAGGGGGAATCTGCTGTGCCAACACTATTATTTGATAATTTTAGATTCACGAACAAATTCATACAACAGACAATGAAAGAATTTGCACAATCAAGCGACTTAACCGAAAGAAAGTGTGTTATTTAACAAAAAACCATATGAACAACTCGATTTGACAAGCAACCAAAATCCACAGAAAATCAATTACAGAATAAACTATGGAATTTAATTAGCGAAACAAAGAAAATAACACACAACAAAATCGCTCAGCATGGTTTCAGCTTCCAATACCTGTTTATCCGCCGGAGGTATGTATGGGATCCTTGAGCAGCTGATGCCGGAAAGCCAACCACCAATCACTTCCCACCTGACGACATAAATTAAGAAAGTTGGTTTTCTCTAACATATAGAATGAGAAAGCGCAGCAATTAAGGACCAGTACAGAGCCCTCCATTTGTTTGATTAAAGCTAAATGATTACACAGATCATCAATTTGTACTCAAGTTTTATGTCAGGCAGAAGCTGGGGCACAAAAACTCCAGAATTTTACTCTTTTTTTAAAAAAAAAAAACCAAATAATAATAATAATAATAATAATAATAATAATAATTTTAAAAAATTATATATCTTATCATGAAGACCTGCATTAAGTATGCACAGCCAGATCTAGTCAATGACGACAGTGCTTCTCGTTAGAAAATTACGAAATCCGTCGTTGCACTATGCTCCTTACCTAAATGGAAATATAAAACAGAACAGCGCACCATTAGAAATGGAAATCAACCTGGATAAACCAAAAAAGATATAACTAAAATAAACATAAGTAATGGATGGTGCATTGGTGCGTTTATAAAATACTTGGGGGTGAGAAGAATGGGGATATAGAAAGCAGCTCACAAGTGAAAGCCTCTGTTCACAGTAGAGTTTATGGCATTCGGTGAGCAACTGGACATATTCCTTGCTTGCTTTTCTGCTTTCAATTTCCTCCAATACAGGTTTAAGCTGCATTTTGTATGTCCTTTAGTATAATTGACTCAAAAAGTCGCAATTGAACATCTCTAATTCAAAACCGAACATGAAACTTTGATGTCATTCAGCATTTATACAGATATGAAACATCAATGTTACATGTAAAAAATTCATCCACTGTTCCTGCCTTTCGTTCAAGGAGAAGAATAGTATGCAAAGCAGCAGTGTAGTGACATTTTCACCTCATTTGCTGCTGCCTTGAATCGGACATATATCACAGATGCCTCCACACCCTCAGACACAGATGCTGTGTTTCCAGCACTGCTCTTTATGGCGGCCTGGACCTAACGTGAAACAACAGAATATAAAGGGTAGATGAATAAATCCACAGCCCATGTCATATAGCACTAATAGCACAACAATTTGACATACAGCTTGTAGGCAGAAATAGGGCAGCGGCTGATGAGCGTACCGCACACTCCAGAATCGACAACAATACAACTGAAGAAAGAAGGGATGGCAGCGAAGGGACGGCTGCAGCGCAGTTGCACGACGAAAACTTCGAATGATTACAAAATCAAGTAATCCAGAATCAAACCTCCATAACATATTTAATGGTCGGATCAAGTTTTGGACAAACGTAACCGATGTAAACCAAGAAAGGAACCGAATGCAGGAGTAAAATTTTATTACCAGGGGAGTATATATATATATCTATATATATTAGATATATATAAGACTAAATATAGAAATTTACTACTATAGTCTAGCTCTTTTTCTATTCCTCCATCTCTCAGGGTTAAAAACCTGAAAAGGTTTGTTTGTTTTTCCCTCCATGTTTTGGGTCGTTTTCGATGAGCACTGGAGATTTAATTATATGCACTTGAGTTGTTGTCCTCACCAAAATCGTTTGGAATTTTGTTGTTCTAAATAAAATAATAATACAATAATAGTAATATATTATTACCAAACAGAAAGGGCAGCTACGGGAACTTCTGCATCTTTCAAATATCCCGCAAACAGCGCCAGTGCCATGAAATACCACATTTCGAAGCTGATGTCCACAAACATATATACAGTATATATTAAATTTATATTTATTCATAAAACAATAATTAAAAAACAAAAAACTCAATTTAAAAGATTATTAGGGGGGCAGGGTTAGGAGAGATCCATCATTGAGAAAGACTTGTGCCATACAGCCTACGGCTATGTTATAGTTTAATGGAGTAACTGAGAACTGTTAAGTCTTTGAATTTCCAAGTCGTTTGGCCCTATTTTCATGTTCCTTATCAACACGCATTGCAGCCACCTCTATAGAGGACATTCATTAAAATTAAAAGGCATACCTTCCAGGGATTAACTGAGAACTGTTAGTCTTTGAATTTCCAAGTCGTTTGGCCCTATTTTTATGTTCCTTATCAACACGCATTGCAGCCACCTCCTTCTCCGTGGCAGCTACCTCTCTTCTCATCTTTTTGGCCTCAACTTCCATTGCTTTAGTCAAAGTTTCTACCTTCTTTGCTAACATCTGATTTTATCATATGTGGAGGACTTTTAGAATGAACGAAAATGGAATTAATATAACTCAATAAGAAAAGAAAATCACCTCAATCGCATCATCCTTGTCTTTAAGGCTCTGATCCTTTTCATGCACAACTTTCCTAAGGGTAACCACCTCTTTCTGCAATAGATCATATAATAACCCTGGCACTGTATCATCTCTCTCTGTCACTTGTATATCACTCGTTTTTTCCTCTTGAGTTGCTTTCCATGTATCAATTTGTGTATCTGTTTCTTTAGTTCCATCACAGGACTGGCTTTGTTTAAAATTTGGCCCTAATCCATTCAGTAGAACTTTGCTCCTATCTGAAGATCGAGAACCACCATCAAAGGAATTTGATGTACCTTTAGCATGTTTTAACACTGTACTGGTACCAGAAGATCTCATTTGAAATGATGGAGATCTCTTAGGTAACAAACCATTGGAAGACAATTGGGACATAATACATGACCATTTTTTGGTGGGGATGAAAAAGAATTTCTTTCACCATCAAAATCAAGTATCAAACTGCAAGCAAGAAATGCTTCATCTAAGTTTGTTACCGAGGAAGTCAGGACAATACATTATTAGGAACCTCAAATTCAAGCACACAATGAAATAACCTACTAACTCAATTAGATAATATCGTAAAGCAAAAAAACAACTGTACAAGAATCTGCAACTAATTCGGAAAAGGGAAACCAAAAATGGCAAAACAAAACAAAAAAACCAGAGCATGTATAGATTAAACCAAACTACCATACTTCGTAGAATCAACCAATAGAGAAAGGGCCAATATCTCCCGATCTTAAGGAACTGGCAATTTCATCAGCAACAGTCAAACAAGACACCACCCGATCTTAAGGAACTGGCAATTTCATCAGCAACAGTCAAACAAGACACCACCCAACCACTGAACCCCATCCAGATCATTCTAGCCACCCAAAACATCAGACTCCACGCTACTGCCATGGCCTCGATGTCTAATTATTGTCAATTGCTTCCATGCACCGCCTAATTTGTCTGTCTCCCAATTCCAGAAAACCCTAAATCGTCCCTCAGAACTCTTTCCCAAAGTCAACCCAAATCTTTTTTCACGAATTGAACAATTTCCTAGTCAGTAGCCCAAAGGCCCCAAACTTGTTCCTCCTGCTTCAATCAATGGAACAACTATAATTTAAACATCAAAACCCACCCTTGCAGCAATTTTGTCCAAGTATCATCCCCAGAACTCAAAATTACTTCTTTCCCACTATCGCAGCTCCCCAAAATCTCCTCTCTCGAATTGAAGAAAACCCAAGCAAATCAAACTTCCTTAAAAAGGTGCGTGTGTGTAAGGGAGATGAGGAGGGGTGAAAATTAATTTCAAGTCCTCTTTCTGGGAAGCGACAGAGGATAGAAAAAGGGGAGCTGGTGTTCGTAAGCGTACTGACTCTGAAAAATCTTCGGCGAGGACTGGAGCCACAGCAAGAACCACAACGCACGGAAGCAGGTGTGTATCAAAAAACAGCAACCGCATACGCCACAGACCCTTTTCTTGTCTCTATATATGAGCAGGTGGATTCATTTCTTGTATAATCGGGAATTGACAAAATGCTCGTACTCATAATACATGACCATTAAATTCACACAATACATAACTGATCTAACCTCAAACAAACATCAATTGAAAACACCTAAAAAGAAGGAAAACAGAGAACAACAAGGCTGTGCAAAAAAAAGTAGCTTACACACAGGCGCGAACAACGAGAAGGGTAGCGGCGGATTCGTGGCGCTCGGAAGTCGGGGCTGCCGCTGGTGGTGGTCGGAGCACAGTAGCAGCACGGAGGGGAGGGCAGCGGGCGGCGACGGAGCAGTGAGAATCTGCGCGCAAGCTCAACAGCGGAGGAGAAACAGGAGGAGGAACGAATTCAAGGCTGGAGGGGCGGCGCGGGTTCAGGGGCGGCAACGATTCCCGACAGAAAATGGAAAAAAATACCGTGAAACCCCGACTTTCCACGGCAGAAACTCCACCAACCACAAAACTGACGGCGAGAGGGAAAGGGTGCGACGGGGGCTACTTAGAGCGAGGAGCGGCACCGAGTAGTTCGGAGATTGGTAGCTTCGTACAAGGCGGCAAGGGCGGCGGTAATGGAGATGCGGCGGAGAATTAGGGCTAAAGAGGAAAGAGTAATGACGAAGGAACGAAGTCGAGAGGTGTGAAAGGAATTGCGGGAGACAAATGTACTTAGCAATGAGCAATCAATCCAACGGCCAACAATTAATTGAGAAATCAAACGGATAAAAATCAATTGAGAGATCAAAGGCTAGAATTGAAATTGAATCTTGATCAAACGGTTGAGAATGAAATTAGGTTTGGAAGAATTTGGCCATCTTATCTTATAATACTAGTAAATTCTCGTTGTGCGATGCACAACGTATTTTGGATATACAACTGCCCATGAAAAAAGGAAAAATATTTTTAGATGAATGTTTATATTTTCCTTATATTATCGTTACTATGTCCTATAAATATTATAATATCCTTTGAAAGAAGCTTAGTTGTTAGCTAATGTTATAAGAGTAGGACTGTTACAGTTCACATTATGGGGATGGATATTATTTTCATTCACATGAGGCTGTTTGTTTTTTTTATAAGAAAAAAAACATAATAAGACAAATAAATGAATTGGCGTTTTGCATAAAGTTGGTGCTCTTAAATTTTATGATTGGATTTTAAAAAAATTATATCTCTATTCAATTTTGTGTTAAATATATGGACAAATTGGGTGACGTAAGAAACGAACTGCGGTCGAAATTTGGGATCACGCTATTAACTCTAATACCTTAGGTTCTAGTTAAAAATTGGAAAAATATGAGGGAATTAATTTATTCACATGAAAAGATATAATTAAACAAAAGCGCATCTGATGCAACAACACTAACACTACAGATTGGGAATCATAGCAGGCAACATGAACTGACCTATATCAATTGATCCAAATCAGCTATATAGCCTACCCGAAAAGATTACTGCAATATATTACAAGTTTCTTGTTTAGAATCCACAACACAAGAAAGAGGCCTTAACAACAATTAGATATAACAACAGAACAAACAGGCTGGAAAATCCATACATTGCATACATTATAGGAAACACGTTAAGGGCATTAGTTATGCACCTGGAAAGGCTTATGGTTCATTCACATGGGAGAGGGACGCCGTGCACAAAGTGTTCTGCAGGGAACCAACTACAAACTCCACTAAAATTCAAAATCACAGGATAAGATAATTTCCTATAAATAATAATTAATCAAATGAACTCTGTTCAAGGCTTAAAGCATTAGCCATTATTTCTATCCTAATTTCCACATTTTCTTGTTAACGAAAACACAACAGGCTAGATTCTCTAAGAGCAATATCATAACACAGACCATATCTAGTGAAACGATATTGAAAGTCCCTGAACCAGATATATTGAAAGGAATAAATCATTAGCACTAAATACCAACATTCACTTTGGCACATTCAATGATATTTATGGCCATAAGGAAAATAGACAGCAAGACTTCCAATAGGCGGCAAAGAAACCAACCTGCCAGCACAAGCATGCCATAGCTCAGAATTGATCATCTTCTTCTCCCCTGGATAAAGCCAACCAATGTATTTTACCACATATGCAAAATCAAGATTTCTCAAATATAAAACAGATTCCGTATAATTTAATGCATTTAAATTTAAAGTCATTCAACAATTGCAAGAAAGAATTCAGAATTCTTGAAATGTTATTCTTTGTAATGGTATCAAACAACTCTAGCAATCTACATTAATGAAACCTTATCCCGATGTCCCAATGTCGTATTACAACTCTAGCAATCTACATTCATAGTTACGCTTGGATAAATAGTTTACCCGGCATAAGATAATATAGTCCCAACAATTACATTCGGATCTCTTCCGTTGTTTGGCCTGATTTCTGTTATGCCCCTGAATTTTTTCAGTTCGGGGTCATATTCCTAGTAAGCTCTTGGAATCGCAACCATAGAACCCCTCTACACACCAGTGAAAGAAGGTGCACTCTCATGACTCTCCAAATACTTGCCTATGACATGTCATTAAATCATATCAAACTTGAAAAATGGAATTCTTCCCAAAGTAAATGAACATGGAAAGGAAAAGAAAGAAGAAATCAAGAAGAGGACATACAAACATGACAACAAGAAGGTTGATAGATTTTACAAACATCAGAACATGGAAAGTACTGAAAATGGAATTCTTCAGTGACGGATTGCCTTAAAAAGCACAACCACAGCTCTCCGTGGTTTTACAACCTGGAGATTGATAGACTTTACACTATGTGAAGGGCATAGTAATGGGCACATAGCTAGATGATTAGATCTATGAACGAACTACTTAAAGCACATCCCAAAGGCTGGTATAAAATCAGTCAAACCGTAAATTTAGGAGAGAATGAATGAGCAGTCATTTTTCAGCACCTAGAAGACATAACAAGAAGATTAAGCACCAAACGATATTGGACCCAAATCAATTAAAGCCACCAACAACACGGCAGATAGCATAGAGCAAAATGCGAAAGAATGAGTACTCTCGACACAACAAAATCAACAGCAAAACAAACCAAGTGCCCCAATACGTATGAATGCAAACCCCTAAAATGGAGTTATGGGTGTTACCTGAAATTCAAATTAATTGAACTCCCACAAAAATCAGTAAAAGTCCAATATCGCGTACACAAAAAAAAAACTGTGGAATTTGATAAAAGAATACGGTAAAGCCAAGTAAATTCGAATGGTTTAAAAAAGCTACACAGAATTTTGTAAGCAACATCAAACAAAGAAAACCACCTAGCCCTAACAAGACACCGCAAGAATTAGCTTAAGCTCCAATGTAATAATTACAACATACAAATCTAGCATAACATCAAAAACCATATCCAATTCGGAAAAGTATATACCAAAACAGAGATAAGAAAAATAAGTGATCACCACACTTAACTGTAAAGCCGTAACTGGAAAAACAATTTTCCTAAAAACAATCTTTGAAACTACAAAGCAAAACAAGACAGACAAAGGGAATAAATCAGCTAATTGGCTTCAATCCTAACTACCTAGTACCTGGTCATAGAGAATATGAAATGCTTGCTTTACATGCAATTAACCTACATATGAATGCAAATAAAACAATGAAAATAATTATTGATGATAAAGCAGAAAAGAGGCAGATCAAACGAAGCTAAGATTTTGACACAAACCCAGAGAATAAACAACGAGAATGGACACGGAAAAAATCAAAATAGCACACAGCAAGTGAGAGAAATAGAGAGAACGTACAAGAAGTGTGAGATGCTAGAGGAGTTGACTTTCGTTCTGCCTGCAACATTTGTCTCCGAAAAAAAAAATTAACAACGAAATAACCCAATCCAGAAGAATGCCTATCACCTCAAAACTCATTTCCCAAAACATAAAGCTCGAAATAGTGTAAGGCTAGAAAGGTAATCTTTAAACCTATAAACAAAATAGAAAATAAATTCGAATCAAATTTGGGGAAGATGTATTGACAATTTGGGACGGAATTAGGGTTAAGAATTGTATTAAAAAAAATAGGTTAAGGAAAATTTGTTACGTTAATATTTCTAAGGAATGAACCTTACCGAGCTTCGATTGCTTGCAAGGAGCAATGAAATGACAATTTACAAACCAAATTATTAGATTAAATACTCTCAATCTTAAAACTAAGTTTCCTGCATATTTATCTCACCTAGGTGAATATGAATTATAGGTTAGTTTATCTCATATCTTAGCTTAACCGTGGGCCTAATAACTGAAAGGAAACAAGTGGATATTATCTAAAATTATCTAAAAAAGGCTAATTTATCAAAGTTCAAAGTGGATATTAAATAAAAACAAAACTGATAACAAAATCGAAATAATTGTGCTTTAGACGAGCCATTTGATTCTTCCAGTTATGTTGCAGAAAAATTAGTACTAAAACTATAGATGGTTGAAAACAAATGGAATCTGCAAACAAAAAGTCAAATTTACCTTCCATCCAGGAGCTTGTAAGTTATACCAATAACATCCAAACCCTACTGTAATATGTCATGCATAGAAGTCCACTGACTAAAATAAGAACACGACTATACAATATGGATAAACCAAATACATGTAAAACTGCATAAATTGGCCCGGCGAAAACCGTCCAAAACCCATGATTTCAATCAAAACATTAAACATAACTTTTTAAAACATGCATTGATTTACATCATTAGTTTTCAATAATTTGAGGGAAAAATTAAATTAACAGAGAAACTTAGCAAAATTCACGATTAAAATAGCAACATTTTAGGGATGCTGAAATTCACAATTTACACAGGATTGTGAATTTTGCATCCCAGAACCTCATAAGGATTAGTGTCCACACGAATCTATTGATTTACACCATTTTAGGGATGCTGAAATAGCAACATGCCTTATGAGGTTCTGGGATGTAAATCCACAAAAGACACGGACCAAGGGAAAAAATGAATGAAATAAAGGTACAAGAAGAACTCTAGCAAGTTCTGTCAGTCCTGGTAACAAACAGAAGAATTCTACTCTCAACCACAAAATACATGACCAATGGCCACCAATTCTTTCAAAAGTTAATCAGCATACAATACGCACAGGGTAGTAGGGGTACGACAGAAATGAACTAAGATATCAATAACAGTTCATCAAATCAGCATATCCAATAATATCAATTCATTCCACGTAAAGAAAATTCCTTTTGTAAAAAGAGATTGAAGCAATGAAAGCTTGACAACCTTTGATGCTAGATCACCAACCATCTCTTGAAGGTTGTGAAGTCTGTTGGATTGATCAGAAAGTTGTTTCTCCAAATCAGATATTTTTGGCCTACAAGTAGAACTTGATTACCAGAATAAAATGCCACCAAATCAGCCAATGCAAGACATTTTCTGCTTTAAAGGCACATTGTAACCCATCACCCATGTAACAAATACTTCTAGAAGTATTGATTTAGTGAACTTAGCAAGGAGATTAAACTGAATGATTGGTGTAGTAAATGCTTGACATCTCGCTAGACATCAGTCAGAGAGATATAAACATAAATATACATATAAAATTCCTATTTTGTGTTTCTGAAGTTGGCAACTAAGACACTTTGTCCAAGGGAGCAAAGCACTATGAGAAACTGGCCAGAACCCTTGAAGACATTATAAAAATAAAACCATGTTAAGTAGTTTGAACTGTCAAAAGTATTTCGATAATTCAAATTCACGGCAGATTATTCAGGCAATATGATCATTCAGGAATGAATCTTGATTCTGGAAGGATCTAAAGCAATATTGTTTAACTACAACGCAAAGAATCAACAAAAAAATGAAAAAAAGATAAGGAAAAAAAAAAGAAGAAGAATGATTTTTTATAATGGATAAATTGATTGGATCTGCACATCTGAAGGAAACAATTTGCATTCTTCAGAAAATATTTGAGCTTGTTTCTCAGCTATAGCATCTATTAGCAGTATATCTTTAGCAACTTGCTCATCAATACTATAAACGGAAAAATATATCAGCTGCACATGGTTAATTATGAGAATGCATAAAGAAATCGAAGGTACCAGGATTGACATAATTGAAGAGCATATACACCTCCACTCAGGCTTATCAGCATAAATGCTTGCCTCCACAAGATCTACAATTAAACGGAGCATTTCAGTGCGATCTCCCTACCTTCCTCGGCCCTGCAACAAAATATTACATCAAACACAGCTGGCAAGAAATACAGTACGACACTTTCAACAATAGGGAAGATTACCAATCAATCTGGAACCAAGATGAGCAGTTAAGACGCATAGTAATTCACACAACAAAATTTCACTTGGATAGCTTCAGTATCTACAGTAGCAATACATGGTTATATAAATAGAAACAACCGGTGAACATTGGGAAGTCGGCTAGATTCTCGTGTTACTCGTCACTCAGTTTTGTTCACTCTACATATATCAAAATCACATTAGATAATTGTTTGGTCCTTGTTTAACTATCACACAAAATCGAAAATGGAACATAGTCTGAATGGCTAAGCATCAAAATTTCCAGTGGTACCCCAGCTTTGATGGAGAGTTCAGCCGCTGCTAATGCAGTCAGTGGTGTAAATTCAGAGGGTTTTATGACAACAGTGCATCCACAAGCAAGGGCAGGGGCAACCTGATACCCAAACAAACAGTTCACTAATTATATGATTCCACTGCAGGCTACTGCTGCTAGAAACGGAAACAGAAATCGTCACAAAACCAAAGATTGGTAATTCCAGCCCACCTTCCATGTAATCATAGCCAAGGGAAAATTCCAAGGGGTAACTGCACCTACAACACCAACTGGCTGCACGAGAAGCACAAAAGAGAAATAGAAATAAAAAGCACATGTCAATAAAACCCTTCGAAGGGACATTAAAGGAAACAAAATGGCAAGGAATGAAGTAACTATAATGGTTCTCAACAAATCATGTGCCTTAACTGACATTAATCCTAATAAAAGCTCATACAACCTTCAAAACCACACCATGATATAGAAACCCTATCTAATAATTAAGTAATCATGCAAAATTATAATGCACTTAAAACCTTCCATTTAAGCATCAAATTCTTTTTTTTTTACCCTGAATTATAAATGCATTTTGATTTGAGAATAAATATCAAAAGACAAATTTTGATGCAGGATTCATCACATGCCTTTGAATATGAATGGTCAAGGCAAAAGGCTGTCATCTTTTGAGAGTATTAATTGCACATATAGTCATTGAATATTTATTGGTACAAAACACCGCAATCAGGAATAAGGAAATAAAATCTCATAAATAATAGTAACATGTTTTAAAACAAATGAACGACGATCCGATAATGTTGTTGGAATGATGTCAGCATAAACACGTTTAGCCTCTTCCGCATAAAACTCTATAAAACTTGCACAACAGCTAACCTGCGAAATGCAGTCCATAAAAGCATTATGAATAACATAGCCTAAGCTACAAATCTAGCACAAAAGATCCATTACCTCGCCAATAGCCTCTTTCAAAGGCTTTCCCTGCTCCAATGTCATTAGTTGTCCAAGTTCATCTTGTGTTCCATTATCAATTCATACCATCTTCTTAAACGCTTGCTCCTTTCAATGGC
This sequence comes from Hygrophila difformis, assembly GCA_030278955.1. NCBI lineage: Eukaryota > Viridiplantae > Streptophyta > Magnoliopsida > Lamiales > Acanthaceae > Hygrophila > Hygrophila difformis. The sequence goes on from JAOANR010000002.1 coordinate 30,192,194, forward strand.
AGTTAGCTTGCTCCAAGCTTTAGACAGAGCCCATGAATATGATTAATTACAATACATACCAATTCAAAAGTGATAGAAATTGCATATAGAAAATGACTCTTTGGTTTTCTGGAAGAGACACAGCTAGAATGTCTCCATGCCAAAAGCAGCGGCAGGCGCTCAGCTGTATGGGGGTATAGAAGTTCTATGGTAGACAAGGAAACAAATAAATGATAACTTTTTCAAAGAACTATAAGAGGATATGCAGGGAAGAAAAGAAAGTCTGAAATTCTCCTTTCTCCACAAAAATTGGGACAGAACTACGAAACCCTCTATTGTTGATTCATTGGGGCTTTAAACATTATACTATCTAGGTATATGGAATGTACTCCTTGCTGAGATTCCAATTTTGCAAAAGAATTAACAGAACACCGAAGGCAACAAAACTTTCACAGCATTCTACCAGCGGGTCCGAATTGGAATAAAGCAGGGTATAAACCTGATCAGGAAAACCCCACCCACCTTCCTCAGACTCAGAAAGCTGAATTAATATAAGTCAAAAAACTAACAATGAAGTATAAAACCCAAAAATTGAAGAACACCTAAGCAAGCAATACAGCATCACCACCGCCCCTAAACAGCGGCCCAGCTGAAAGCCTGAAACCCACGACCTAGCCGAAAGCCGCCGGATGCACACTCCAGAAACGGACGAAGAAACACCACCGGCCCAATCGAAACCGACATGAGCAAAACACATAAAGGAAGCAATCCGGAGTCCGACCAGATGTAAATAACAATCATTGCTATTAGTGTGCGGGGTAATTTCACCGATGGATAGCCCGTAAAATGCATTATGTACCAGTTGAAGAGAATGAAGGACTTACAATTGTAAAAAAAAAATATTAATATTGCGTCAACTATTAATGAACAGAATCCAAGTGGTACTTTAATATTGCATCAACTATGTCCAGAATCAAGTATGCATAATGTAATATTCATTATGATATGTCCAGAATATACCCAGTATGACATACCTAATATGATTATGTCATACCCATTATCACTAATATTTTTTCATTAGGTACCCACTTTAAAAAGAATAGTGTTATATACCCTACAATATTAAAGGAATTCAACCGAACAGGGTTGTTGATTAGCCTTCTCCTTTTTCTTCCTTACCTAATGAATATTTATAGTAATTATAAATATTCTGTAATTGGGCTATGTGTTCCCTCAACTTGAATTGTTTGTTTCCCTCAATCTAACAACTTGAATGTTTCCGAGATGAATCTTTTACCTTGCAGTGTTTTTATAAAGTTAGCACTTTCAAATATAAAATTACAGAAACTGATCAACAACCAGAATGGAAGATGTTCACGATCGAACCAGCTAATCAAGACTTTCCATTGAACACTAAGATTTTTTCAAATATAAATAAACAAAGCGAGTGTCATCTGGCCGAATCTGAAGGAACGGCCTCATTAAGTGAAAATAACACCAGACGCAATTATAACAGCAAAACCTAATTAACTATATGCAACAATTCGACTATTTCCCCCCCAATTTCCACCGTATAATTTTTAGATTCAAGTAATGCCATTTCCGTAGAGGCAAAACTGCAAAAACAAAGATATACATAAGCTGCTCCAATTGAGGTGACGAAACTGAAACCCAAATAATCCCATCAAAACAAACACCAAACTGTTGTAAAGCAATTGGAATAACTTAAATCATCAAATAAACTCCAAAAGGGGAAAAAAACATCATCAGAGAACTGACCGCGTTTCCGGTCGCAGCGGCTCCGGTTAGACGTCGGATACCCGGCGGCATTCGCCGACTGAAGTAGGCGCGCCATTCACTGGTCTGAGGCCGGCGGCTCCGGATTCGCGAAGGGGGCAGCCCGCGCAGGGGCGAGCGGCGCCGGAAGAGGTAAGGCAGCGTCGGAGGGTTAGGGCAAATCTTCAATTGGGGAAGCAGAGAAGAAACGAGGAACTTGCGAGGCTTGGGACCTTGAGAGGAAATAGGTTGAAGAAACCTAAACAGATGCGCGCAGGGCTCACGGAGGCCGGAAGAGGGCCGACGTTCACTGGGCTGAGTGCGGCGGAAGGGAGCGATGGGGAACGGAGCGGAGCGAGGGAGAGCAGTGGTTTACAGGACTGCAAATGTGTGACTGGCCTGTTCTCCAGGCCTTAATTTTTCTTGGCTGATCTGAATTTGTAAAATCTGATTTGGTCTGATCTGAATTTGTCTGATCTGATCTGAATGTTTGTGGTCTGGTCTGATTCCATCTGGTCTGATTTGGTCTGATCTGAATTGATTTGATCTGGTCTGATCTGTTCTGATCTTATTTTATTTATATTTGGATTCTAATTATTTTTTTCGATAAGCTATTTTGATTCTAATTAAATTATGGTAATAATAATAATAATATATAATAATAAAAATTAATAATTATTATTTAATATTTATTATATATAATAATAATAATAATAATTAATTAATAGTTTTTATTATTATGTTTAGTTATTTTTGAAAGTATTTTCTAATATATTTCAAAAATATTTAATGAAAGTATTTAAAACTATATTTTGAAAGTATTTATAATATAAAATATATTAAAAACGTGACTAGTATATTTAAATAATATTTTGAAGAGCAAAAAAACATTTTGAAAAATACTTTTAAAATTAGTATTAAATAAGTAAAATATAAATAATATTTGCATACATTCCTATATGTTTTTGCCTTTTTTTTAAAAAATATTATATGTAATTATGTAATTGTATTATAATGATCTGATCTGGTCTGAATGTTTCTGGTCTGGTCTGGTCTGGTCTGATCTGATCTGATCTGATTTGATCTGGTCTGATCTGAATGTTTCTTATCCGATCTGGTCTGATCTGATTTTGGGAGAAAATAAGTAATAAGGTCTGAAAATAAGTTGTAGAGAACGGGCCTTACACATAAGCGGGATTTGAGAGATGGAAATGTGGGAGGGCGGATCGATGTTGGGATGTTGGGATAATGAAATAAAGACAAGATCAACACGGGATTCTGATCTGACGGTTACAATTTTAATTCAATCTCAATCCAACGGTCAATATTCCAATTCACCATGGAGAGTTTTGTTTCTACCGCTCTTATATACTACTCCCTCCGTCCCAGCTAACGTGTCCTGTTTGACTTTTTGACACTGTTCATTGTTCTACTTTGACTCGATTTTATTTTATGTATATATTTGGAAAAAATAGTCGAGTTGGGTCTTGTTAGAATCGTATAATCATGTAGTTTTAGAATATATATTTTACATAATTTTTTATTATACACATTTTGAGATATTAGCAGTTGAAAAAGTGCATTGGATTGTGTGCAAAAGTGAAACAAGACAAGTTAAGTGGGACGGAGGGAGTAGTAGATATAGAAGATAGAAGATATCCGCTAAATAAGTTAATGCTCGGGCGAGCCTCATTAGATAGAGGATCCATTTATACGAAAATGGAAAAAAAATAAAGAAATATTTTGTCCAAAAGAACTATATCTTAGCGGATTATTAATCAAGGCATTGCCAACTGCAACGCTTAAGAAGCTCGTGAAGAAAATTAGAATGTGGCGGTGTCGAGTTATAATTATATCCAAATCAGGAGATAGACATACACATGAATATTGTACATTTTTTTCATTAGGATTTTTTCCCACTTATTTTTTTCTTTGTAAGGTTTTAACGAGCGATATTATTTATATAGAGACATCAAAAAAAAAGTGTTGTATGCTTAATGTCACTGACGATGTAGATAGAGACATCCAAAAAAAAAGTGTTGTATGCTTAATGTCACTGACGACGTCGACATCTACATCATCGAGGGAATGTGTGCATATTAAATTGCTATATTTAGTAAATCTACTCCCTCCGTCCCACTTAATTTATCTTGTTTCACTTTTGCACACAATCCAATGCACTTTTTCAACCGTTAATATCTCAAAATGTGTACAATAAAAAATTATGTAAAATATGTATTCTAAAACTACATGATTATACGATTCTAACAAGACCGAACTCGACTATTTTTCTCAAATATATACATGCAATAAAATCGAGTCAAAGTAGAATAATGAACAGTGTCAAAAAGTCAAACAAGACACGTGGAGGGAGTATCATTCATGAGGCAGTTTATAACCTTATATGTCTCGGTCATTCTCTCCAATACTAATCCCTTCGTTTTTCATTTTTATAATCTTCATTATTACTTTTGTTTTACGTATTAATTATTTATTATAATAGCAAGTATTAATTATTTATTATAATAGCAAGTAATGATTATGTTTATATGCATATATACCACCAAAATATATTACTCAGATGTATCATACATGTACCATCACAAAAGTTATAACTTTTTTTTAACTATTCATTCTTTTTCTTTTTAGGAATTATCATTTTTCTTAAAAAAATTCTCTATGATGCTAACAAACATATCCTAAAATAATTAATGGAAATGTGTATTTTAGGAGAGAGTGTGTCTGTACGGGTTCATATTGGCCCAAAATAATTGGGCTTTAGCCCAAAATATCATTCCCCAAATCTGCGGACTGTATGGAATTTACCCTTTCTTCTTGTTTTTTCTGCATAGGAATTTGTGCAACAGACCTTTCAGCTTTTCCTTTCCGAGTTCAAAATACTCAATTTCCCCTCGATGTGTTTCTCTCTGTAGGGTTGCAGTCAAGCTAAGGCTCCATGGATAAATATTACAAGGTGCAGAAGCTGAAGCATGATCAATCTCCGGTTAACGGCAATGTAATTAGTTATACTTCCAAGGGTTTGGCGGCCAATGTCAATTCCGTTTCCAATTCCGATGTCCCCTCTCTTGTTCAGGTTCTTCTCTAATGTAACTGACTTTGGTTTCTATTATCTTTTCTTCTGGATTCATTGTGTGTCTGATTTTTGGTGGTCTTCGAGAGAAGGATTGTGTGAATTTTTTAGTGTACTTGGCTTTCATCCCCTGCCTCTTAGTTTAGGCCGACACTTTGATTAAGCGGCTATGATTGATTGGTTTTAATTGATTCATGGTATGTTATGCTTTCATCTATAGAGCTCAAATTGTCCTAACCAAGCACCTAATTTAGTCATTTTTTGGATGCAAAGGCTTCCATTTGGAATTGGAGCAAGATGAGCTTTTCATGCTTTGTGATAAGTTGTTTACATTAATCTTTTTCACTCTTATTCAAGCTACTTTTACTCTAAAGTACCTCTATTTTGATCCATTCGTTTTGGTTTCAGTTCTTACGCATCATGATGGTTTATTTTGTTTCAAGACTGATATTTTGTCCTTTGGTGCCTTTATCAATAAATTTCTAGATTTCCAAAAAAAAAAACAAAAAAAAAAAACTTGTTGCTTGCACGGTATCATTGGTATTATTGAATAAAATTAGGATTGAGAACAATTTGAGTGATTTCCATTGGAAATATCAGTATTTTTTTTAAAAAAAATTTTAGGATGTTATTACTATTTCCAAGTATACTCTACGTTGGTTGATTTTCGTGGGAGGGGCTTTTTTTATGTTTAGTAAGTTTTCCTTATATCCTCGTAGGATTTTCTTTGGAAAAGACCATTTGATGACCACGGGTTTTTTGATGTCCCAATGCCACCTGTCGAAGATGGAGCATTAATTGGTTATGAAAAGAATCCTGTTATACCAGCTATTTCCCCGCATTCTACAGGGGGTGATGGCACAAGATTCATGGATCAACTTCCTGATAAAAAGAATTCAAATATTAACCATTCTCCTACCCCTATAGAGGTAAATTACAGTTGTATGAGCTCAGCAGTTGGGGGAGACATTGAAAATGATGCATCAACAACGACTAAGTCCTATGATAAAGGTGCTTGGAGAAACATCACATGGGGCAGTTATGATCAAGCAATGGAGGCACTGATGTCATCAGCAAGTAGCTATGAGTTACTTTACTGTCCAGGTGCAAATCTAAAACCACGAAGGATGCATAGGAAAGAGAAGATGGAGAAACTAAATATCTATGCTACTCAAAAAGTTAAAACCAATAGAGTGAAAAAATCTGCTAGGAAAGAACCCCTTGAAGGTTTTCCAAGCAATGTTAAAACTTTAACTGGGACAGGTATTTTTGATGAGGTGATGGTGCTATACGTCTCCACATCAGGGGAGGAGGTAATTCTTTTGTCCTCTTTTTCATTTCTTTTTCCTAATATTTTGTTTTTGGCTATCATTGCTAATATTCCATGCTCTCTCAGCTCCCAGCATTTATTTCAGGGCCCGGCTATTTTTGTGGGTGCAATTCTTGTAATTTCAGTAAGGTAGGCACCTCTATATATATTACTATATGCTATCTTACTTGGCAAAAAAATAAGCAATGACAACTTTGTTAAATCGTAAATAAAATGTTTTCATTGTTTATTAGTTGGTTAATGCCGATGAATTTGAGCGCCATGCTGGTTTTAAGACATCTCATCCAAACAACAACATACGTTTCATGAATGGGAGGAGTATGCATCAAGTTGTTCAGGAACTTAAAGCCACGCCAAGAGCTCAGTTATTTGATGCTATTTTGATTGTAACAGGCTCTTCAATAAATGAAAAGGCCTTTAAAGCCTGGAAAGGTATATGAGTATTGTGTATCATATCCTATCTCTTGAATTTCATGTTTTGATCTCATTATTTGTTGTTTTCTCTGAGACAGAATCATTCCAAGGTTTGGATATGGAGAATTCACAGAGGCAATGATTCACATATAAACTTCTTTGTGTATATGCCAGACTGGTTAGCAAGATCTTGTAAATTACCATCTTTCTTGTAGGCTTGTAGCTATTACTCACTCCCCAACATCAACATTTGGTTGGTGAAGAGATGGAGTAGGTATTTTACAATTAAGGATAATCTGTCTATAAGTTATTATTTCGTTTTAATAATAATGATTAAGGTAATGATGGAGTGTTGAGTTGAAGCTAATATTTTGGAGCAAAGCTTCTATAAATGTTTGTAAAGAATGAAGAAATGCAGAGTGTGAGTTGAATCAAATAATTGAACGAAAGTTCTTCGATTATCACATAACAAGAAAAATTGCTTTTGCATTAGAAATAACTCTAAAAGGCATAGGTTTTATTATTTTCTTATGCTATTATAACTTATAAGGGTAGCAATTATTGATTAAATTAAATTAAATAAATCAAATTTGATCACATGTAATTAAATTAAAGAACTGTTATATAAAAAAAATGAAATCGAGTAGTATTTTTAATTTGCCTTTTTGAGGTTCAAAACTAATGCATCGAGATACTCATATTCACTTAACTAGCACACCCGTTCGCGCAATGCGTAGGAAGTAAAATTTATTTTTTTTTTGAAAAAAATTATAACACCCCGTAAAAATTTATAAATAAAAATTTAGATTCTAATAAATAGATATTCAAAATTTCCTGTAAATTAAAATTTTTGAGGATTAAAAAGAGATATTTTTGAAGCGTGAATTTAATTAGGTCAATCATAGTGGATTACCTTTAGAGAATTAAAAACTTTTAAAGGACCATTAAATTAACCGATAAGTATCGAACTATAGTACGATTTATTTAAATCCATATAATTAGTTTTAACTATTTAGTCGGAATTTGAAATAATTAGTTACATTTAAATATAGATCATCGGTAGTGAATTCGAAAAGTTATTTAACTACGAATGAGACTTAATTAAACTAATGCGAATAATGAGCTGATGAACTTATAAGAAAATATCCGATTTTATTATTAATGGAGGAGCTTACTAAATCTTTAAAATACCAACTTAAATTAATTTAGTCTGGACTAGTAAGTTGCAGACTATTTGATAAAAAGGAAGTATTATCAGCTTTGAAACGAATTGAAGTATTGGATAAGAGTTAAGGTGAACAATTAATCACCATAATTCAATTTAAAATACTTAGTCAACTAAATTATGGGATTCATGAGCGGCCAGATCCTAAACAAATTGCTTAATTACTAAACCCCAAGATTTGGACTATTTTTGCTAATGGATCAAGTTAATTAAAATTTAAGTACATTTAATTTATAAGCGATCGGACTAGATGTTATTAGGCTCGAATTATTTTGATAGTAGACCCACTATTAGGTAATATAAACCCACCAGTCCACTAAACTACATTATGCACTTTAAAACTACGAATTTAATTAAAAGCTTATTATTTGGGTTTGAGCTCAGGGATAATTAAAGACGAACAATGCGATGATAATTTCGGGCGAATCATACCTATCCCAAATTCTTCTATAAGTTGTTTTTGATTATTGGAGTAAATAATATTAAACTTGGATTAAATTATAGAAACAAGTCCGTATAATTAAAATTACAAAGACTTAGCAACAAATTGATGAAATATTAGAGTCTAAATAAATATTACTAGGCATGAGCAAAGTGATTAAATAAATAACCACGGACGGAATAAAACACTTACCAACAACCGATTAATCAATCAGCTAAGAAACGCAATAGTTTGAGTGAATCGAAGATCACCCCTTTCTTTCTCTCTCTCGGCCGATCGGCCCTCCCTTTCTCCCGTTCTATTCCCAACTTTTCAACTCTTACACAATAACCCCATTATAATCCTAAAGGTTAAATAATTGCAAAAAGGCTCTTCCACTCTCCATTGAAACAAAAGGGACCCCATCCGGACTTGAATGTAGAATAACCAAATATCAAAATATTTAAACAGTCCAGTTTAATTAAATCGGGTCATTACATTGGGTATGTTTAAAGATATTGGATTAAGTATTAAACAAGGATAAAATTATAGAGGTTAAAATCCTTATAATTAAAATACTTGATCCATTTAATTATCGAAAATTGTCCGACTTCTAAATATATGATCCCGAATTTGAAGAATTGAGGATTTGGACTATTTGGCTAGCGGTACCAATTAATAATTGATTCGAACACGTTAAATCAAGTCAATTAATAAGATTATGAGTTTTAAGAAATTATTAGGTCCATAATTCAAGATAATTAGGTGATTAAGTCCAACACATTAAATTACATGGGTGAGAATATTGAAAATTATTAAGTCCGCAATTAGACAAATTAAGTCAATAATTTAAATTAATTAGTGGGTTAAATCAAGATTGGGATTAGAATTGGGCCAATTAAATTAATAAGTCCAATAAACCAATTGGGAGAATAAAAGAAACAAAATAGATGGAGCCCAACCCAAAAGCCCAATATCTAACCCTAAAACCCATTAACCCACACAAAACCCTAACCCTAAAAATTAGGGTTACTGCCGCCGCCCTCGCCGGAGTCCGGCGCCGTCATCACCGCCGGCAGCTCTCCGGCGACTCCTCCGGCAGCCGCCGCCTCCGCCATTCAACACCATTTTCCCCAAAATCCTCCCCCACCTCCGGCGACCACCCCTTAAGTCCCAAATTCCGGATCTTGAGTCGTCACCACCTCCGATGGCCACCACCGCGGCCCTGACCACCACAGCCGCACTACCCCTGCGCCTCCACCGCCCACCTCCATTTTCGCCACCACCGCACCACCACACACCCGCGCCCGCAGTCACCATCCTCTCCCAAATCCGAACACCTGCTACCTCCAATCGAACCACCACCACAACCGCCCCAAAATTCCCCATATCCACCGCGCGCGGCCGCCGGTTTCCGATCTCACCGCCACATAACACCCCTACATCCTCCATTCCCAAAATCAAGCACCAATAATTCAACCAACACCACAAAAACAAAATAAATAAGAGTGAAGGGAGAAGGAGATAGAGACAACAATAACAAGAAAAATAGGGAGGGGACGCCACTGTCGGCACCATCCCATCGCCGGAAGCCGCGGCTGTCCCATCCCGTCGCCATCCCGTCGCGGCCGCCACGCCGCTGCCCTGTCAAACCGCCGCCCGGAGTCCACGCTGTAGTGTTGTACTGAAGACTTGGATTGATTGAGGGAAATTGGAATAGAAAGAAAAGAAGAAAGAGGGCTGGGGCGCAGAAGACCGAGAAGGGGAGGAAGAAGGGAGTTGTGCAATGGGTAAATGGGATAGTGGGGAGGAGGGTAAGGAAATGCACACAGGTAAATAGGGGTTAAAGCTGTAGGGTGAAAAGATAATGGGGAATTGGTGGGAGCCTGATAGATTTTGTGGGTAATTTGAGCAGATTGGTCTTTGGACCAGATAAAAGAGCCACCCCTAATCCTCTATATAATGCACGCCCAAACCCCATTCTCTTCCTTCATTTTTTCTTCTTCCTCGTTTCTTCTTCTGTTACATCTGCATTCTTGAATCCCGTGAGTTCTGTTCTGTGCTCTCTTCTTTCTGCTGCTGCTCAGTTTTATTTTTCGTTCCTCTATTCCATTTCGCTACTAGTTCCATAAAAAGACTTTTAGGAGCTTAGTTGAATTTTATAACTAGTCCGCAGAAGCTGTGAAGTGTTCCGGTAAGATTTATTTAAGTAGGAGATTTTAGTTATTATTATTATTATTATTCGAGTTAGAATATCACTATTGCATGTTAAATTAATATTAGGACTTTTCCTAGTCAAGTAGCTGCAAAGGATATCTGCTCGTAGCCTACGCGTGTGTTGAATCCATTCCGTCTACGGTGACAGTAAGTAGATTTTTACTCTTTGGAGTAAGCCTTAATTTATTTAGCTTAAGCATAAATCTTAAATACCATTTTCTTATTTTTAAATTTATGCTTATAGCTCCCTACTGTTTTTGGATTACTGGTATGCCATTTTACTATGCTTTATACTGTTCGCAACTATTCTCAAATCCTACGGATTTTTGAGCTCATTGTTACGGGGGCTGGTCTGGGTATGGGTCGGCTGCCCAACTCCTACGTAGCTGTTGAACTTAATCGCCACACGGGGACTCTTGGGGCTATCCAGGCGATTCCATATCTGATTCCAGTGGTGGATTACGAGGAAATTTCTTACCTCCCCCACACCCTTGCGTGTATGTGAGATTTGGGCCCCGTTTGGGCACCTGCACATCACAGTGGCTGAGATACTACATCTCGGTAACGCATATTGCTGTATTATCTGTTCCCGGGTTTAGATTAATATTGACTTTATGCATAAATAAATTCTCGTTTTTAGCATACCATTACCATAACTGTTGTCTTTAAATTATTTTCTGCAACCCTAGCTCCTCCGGGAGTAAACGTCTACTTACTCAGCGATTGTTTTCGCTGACTCTACACTTGTCACCATTTCCTTTCAGGTTTCAGATCTGCAAGGTTGATAGAGCATATTTTGCATGGGCACGGTATGGGGTATCATTTATAAGAAAATGTATTTTTAAATCTTCCTTGGGATGAAAACATATTACTTGGCATAGATAAAAGTTTTGTGAGGCAAAAATCAATTTTTAAGAAGTATTGGAAATCAATTATCGAGCATAAATAAATACTTGGGTTTTATCCCGTTTGTGCAAACCTTGTGCCCTACTGTTTAAACAATGCATTTTACGTTTAACAGTGTTATTTTGAAATACGAGTTAGACAACCCCTTTTTATAATATTTTTCAAATGCGAGGTACAACCCCTTTTTAAAATAAAAACTTCCATGGATTTATTCATGTTCTGTCGTTGAGCTCATTTGAGGAATGCGTTCCTCCGTTTGGTTGTACAAATCAACCATTTTTGTTAGGCTTATTTTATACTCTACAGTATTATAAGCTTCATTGCGAATTATATGCTAGCTTGTCCGGAACGTGTTAGCATATACATTCAGCTGTATTATTTATTCTAGCCTTAGCGTATTTCGGGCGGACCGTAATACGTGGCGGTAGCACCCCGCACCCATTGTTCCCGCACTTTTCTTCCGCTGTCTCTTTAGGGAAAATGGGGGTGTTACAGTTTGGTATCAGAGCGTTTTGCTCTTGGAATGGTGCATCTGTAATTTTTAAAATTCATGCACCAAAAATTATTTTTAAAGCCAGGTAGCTATACAAGTCGTGTATTCAAATTATTAAAATTTTCACACGAAAAAGCATTTGGAAGCATTTGGATTAGTGCATTTAAATTATTATAATTTTTGCACGGAAAAGATTTTGTTAAAGAGCCATTTTTACTCTATAAAGTAGTGCATTTAAAATTTTTAAAAAATTTTTGCACGAAATATTTTGAAAGACTATGCCAAGTATTTTTAAAGTTAAATTTTGGGATGGGGACACACACACATATGCATATAGGCACGAGCAGAATGTTGGATTATTAAATTTTACAAGTATATTCTCAACGAGAATTTCCCAAGGTATCGGACTCCGAGCTAGAGTCGCTCTCCGATTATCTTATGACTGCTTTGCCTTAGTATCTACCTCTAGACGTGTTTAGGATAATCTACTAGTATTGCACTAGTTTCTTGGCTTCTCAGCTTTAATTGATTAATTACGTAGGATGATGCCTACATATGCGATGACCTTAGTGTTTTGCGAAGTCTTGTCTTAGTCAAATAAGGTTTTGCCTTAGACTATAAAGAGCTCGATTTAAGCGTTAACACAATAATCGTGCGAATGATTGGAACTAAGAATTTTTCTAATTATATATGTCTTAAAGATGAGACGCGAATGTCATGGAATGGCACCGAAGGATTTTAAACTCACAACGAGTTTTATAAAACATTTACGAATTTTTCCTCAAATTCATACGTCTATTTGACAAGGAAAGTTGGATATTTATTTGGAATATTCTCAATGAAACAAAATGCCCTTAACCATGAGCTTAAAGAATAACCTCAAACATTTATCCTACTTCTTTAGCTCGACAAACTTGAAATCTAATCTTTCTTAAAGGACCTACTACCTAAAGGCTTGATTGAGTTGTTGGCCCGATAATAAGAGATTTCTCATAATCATTAGAATTGTAGAAATTACTTCGTATCTACTTTGATAGGATTCCCAAATACGTTATGTAAAAGGGTAAAAATATAAAATTAAATGAAAATAAAATAAAATACAAGAGCCTATATTACAATGATTTCATGTTTTCAATATTTGCAAGTGAAACTATGGATTGTCAAGGATAAAGTTCATAACTGAGGACAAAGAATTAGTACACCCAATAAATTTTTAAAATCTCATAATTATGGGAGACGATCCTTAGTTGCGAAGTTATCATTAATTAGGTGATTACCCACCAAGCAAGACAATCGTAAAATCCTATCATTAAAATAATTATCCTTGGTAACTAAAATATCTAACAAGGAAATATAGTAAGATGGATACTTACTATAAAGCTCGTAGGCTGAATTTTTTAACCTAATCTACTATTATATAATGCAATACATTCCTTTTTTTTGGAGTCGTATGAAAAAAATTGGACATGTTCTTGGTCGGGTGACCATAAGAAATATTTAATGAACATTTGGAGATTCCAAGCGATGGGAACTTGGAGGTAATTGGAAGATTCCTATGTGCTCACATTACGATGATTAATGTTTAACCCCATACGAGATACTTCCGGTTAAAATAAGATGAGTTGGATTCCCAAAGGATTTAAAACTTATCCATCTTGTGTTGAACCCGACGAGCTCACCATAATATTTTTAAGTTAAGGATGGTCAAAGTGTAATAAATAATTGTGGACCAAGTACCAAGAAAGAATTACCAAGTGTTTTGACACGGATAAATAATTTTCCTGTGAGCAATATTTTACCAACAAGGAGAAGTCGAGATCTTTATGGATTAAGATGTACTTAAGAGGACTCTATCAATTTAAATCGAGTTAAGGGAAAACCCAACATGGAAACGATAACCACCGATGTTCTGTTTAAGATTTCCCCTTCGAAAAGCTTCGTTTGACCTATAACCGAATGATTAGGTCTCCTGCCCACACCTAAGAAGAATCATGGAAATTTCAAGGACAATAAATTATTACACCCGGTAAGATGGTTACTTACCAAATTTGATAGATGACCCTTAAATTAAACAACAACGTTATCATTTGTTTAAGACATGGCTTAATCTACCCTTACTACTTAAGCAACCATTTTCCTTCGACAAGAACACCTAATCCAAAAGGACATACCCTTGGACGGGTAACTTAAGAAGAGACATGGGTAATTTCTAGGTAATATAGGAGCGTGATAGTAATTGGAAAATTCTCGTAGGTAACCGATTAATGAACATGCACAACAAGTTGAGTGGGATATCTTAAGGATTAAAGAAAATTCATTAGATCGAGCTTGAAGAATTCACCACAGTATCTTTGGATTTTAGAACACCCCGGGCATAATAAATAATTGTTGGACCAAGTATTTCTTCATGAACAAATAAATTTTTCCTAAGAGCGACATCGTACCAACAAGAAAAGTGGGATTTATTAAGGATTGAGGATATGCTCAAAAAAAAAAATTAATTAACTAAGTCATCGAATCCCTTTAGGGTGTAATAAAACGTGAGTAATCAAGGAATGATTAAATGACATAGTTTAACTTCACTTCCCTAGGGGAGAAGTGAAGCACGGAATGGTTAGTACATTCCGCTAAGAGAGGCGACACAAGAATAAAAGTGGACCGACTGACGGCAATGATCAAGGACCATAGGAAATTTTTTTTTTAGGTTCGTGACGAATTAAAATTCGATAACAATGATGAGATGGTACTAGTGAAGTAGAGGATGAAATATGAGAAGTTGAAAGTAAATATCAAAGAGGGACACCAAAAGCGGTTTAAGGAAAGTTATAAATGATAAAACCTTGGAAACTTTTTCTATAAGGATATAAATTTTGGGAATATCCCGTAGTTATAACTTTAACCTAGTTCCGTCTTGAGGCTTCGAGGACGAAACCTTATTTTAAGGAGGGTAGACTATAACACCCCGTAAAAATTTATAAATAAAAATTTAGATTCTAATAAATAGATATTCAAAATTTCCTGTAAATTAAAATATTTGAGGATTAAAAAGAGATATTTTTGAAGCGTGAATTTAATTAGGCAAATCCTAGTGGATTACCTTTAGGGAATTAAAAACTTTTAAAGGACCATTAAATTAACCGTAAGTATCGAACTATAGTACGATTTATTTAAATCCATATAATTAGTTTTAACTATTTAGTCGGAATTTGAAATAATTAGTTACATTTAAATATAGATCATCGGTAGTGAATTCGAAAAGTTATTTAACTACGAATGAGACTTAATTAAACTAATGCGAATAATGAGCTGATGAACTTATAAGAAAATATCCGATTTTATTATTAATGGAGGAGCTTACTAAATCTTTAAAATACCAACTTAAATTAATTTAGTCTGGACTAGTAAGTTGCAGACTATTTGATAAAAAGGAAGTATTATCAGCTTTGAAACGAATTGAAGTATTGGATAAGAGTTAAGGTGAACAATTAATCACCATAATTCAATTTAAAATACTTAGTCAACTAAATTATGGGATTCATGAGCGGCCAGATCCTAAATAAACAAATTGCTTAATTACTAAACCCCAAGATTTGGACTATTTTTGCTAATGGATCAAGTTAATTAAAATTTAAGTACATTTAATTTATAAGCGATCGGACTAGATGTTATTAGGCTCGAATTATTTTGATAGTAGACCCACTATTAGGTAATATAAACCCACCAGTCCACTAAACTACATTATGCACTTTAAAACTACGAATTTAATTAAAAGCTTATTATTTGGGTTTGAGCTCAGGGATAATTAAAGACGAACAATGCGATGATAATTTCGGGCGAATCATACCTATCCCAAATTCTTCTATAAGTTGTTTTTGAGTATTGGAGTAAATAATATTAAACTTGGATTAAATTATAGAAACAAGTCCGTATAATTAAAATTACAAAGACTTAACAACAAATTGATGAAATATTAGAGTCTAAATAAATATTACTAGGCATGAGCAAAGTGATTAAATAAATAACCACGGACGGAATAAAACACTTACCAACAACCGATTAATCAATCAGCTAAGAAACGCAATAGTTTGAGTGAATCGAAGATCACCCCTTTCTTTCTCTCTCTCGGCCGATTGGCCCTCCCTTTCTCCCGTTCTATTCCCAACTTTTCGACTCTTACACAATAACCCCATTATAATCCTAAAGGTTAAATAATTGCAAAAAGGCCCTTCCACTCTCTATTTAAACAAAGGGACCCCATCCGGACTTGAATGTAGAATAACCAAATATCAAAATATTTAAACAGTCCAGTTTAATTAAATCGGGTCATTACATTGGGTATGTTTAAAGATATTGGATAAGTATTAAACAAGGATAAAATTATAGAGGTTAAAATCCTTATAATTAAAATACTTGATCCATTTAATTATCGAAAATAGTCCGACTTCTAAATATATGATCCCGAATTTGAAGAATTGAGGATTTGGACTATTTGGCCAGCGGTACCAATTAATAATTGATTCGAACACGTTAAATCAAGTCAATTAATAAGATTATGAGTTTTAAGGAATTATTAGGTCCATAATTCAAGATAATTAGGTGATTAAGTCCAACACATTAAATTACATGGGTGAGAATATTGAAAATTATTAAGTCCGCAATTAGACAAATTAAGTCAATAATTTAAATTAATTAGTGGGTTAAATCAAGATTGGGATTAGAATTAGGCCAATTAAATTAATAAGTCCAATAAACCAATTGGGAGAATAAAAGAAACAAAATAGATGGAGCCCAACCCAAAAGCCCAATATCTAACCCTAAAACCCATTAACCCACACAAAACCCTAACCCTAAAAATTAGGGTTACTGCCGCCGCCCTCGCCGGAGTCCGGCGCCGTCATCACCGCCGGCAGCTCTCCGGCGACTCCTCCGGCAGCCGCCGCCTCCGCCATTCAACACCATTTTCCCCAAAATCCTCCCCACCTCCGGCGACCACCCCTTAAGTCCCAAACTCCGGATCTTGAGCCGTCACCACCTCCGATGGCCACCACCGCGGCCCTGACCACCACAGCCGCACTACCCCTGCGCCTCCACCGCCCACCTCCATTTTCGCCACCACCGCACCACCACACACCCGCGGGCCGCAGTCACCATCCTCTCCCAAATCCGAACACCTGCTACCTTCAATCGAACCACCACCACAACCGCCCCAAAATTCCCCATATCCACCGCGCGCGGCCGCCGGTTTCCGATCTCACCGCCACATAACACCCCTACATCCTCCATTCCCAAAATCAAGCACCAATAATTCAACCAACACCACAAAACAAAATAAATAAAAGTGAAGGGAGAAGGAGATAGAGACAACAATAACAAGAAAAATAGGGAGGGGGCGCCACTGCCGGCACCATCCCATCACCGGAAGCCGCGGCTGTCCCATCCTGTCGCCATCCCGTCGCGGCCGCCACGCCGCTGCCTTGTCAAACAGCCGCCCGGAGTCCACGCTGTAGTGTTGTACTTATAACACCCCGTAAAATTTCTAAATAAAAATTTAGATTCTAATAAGTAGGTATTCAAAATTTCTTATAAATTAAAATTTTTGGAGGATTAAAAAGAGATATTTTTGAAGCGTGAAATTAATTAGGTCAATCCTATTGGATTGCTTTTAAGGAATTGAAAAACTTTTAAAGGACCATTAAAATAACCAATAAGTATCGGATTATAGTATGATTTATCTAAATCCATGCAATTAGTTATAACTATTTAGTCGGGATTTAAAATAACTAGTTACATTTAAATGTAGATCCTCAGTAGCGAATTCGAAAAGTTATTTAACTACGAGTAAGACTTAATTGAACAAATGCGAATAATGAGTTGATGAACGTGTAAGAAAAATATCCGATTTTATTATTAAAGGGGTAGCTTACTAAATCTTTAAAATACCAAATTAAATTAATTTAGTCTGGACTAGTAAGTTGCAGACTATTTGATAAAAAGGAAGTATTATCAGCTTTGAAACGAAAAGAAGTATTGGATAAGAGTTAAGGTGAACAATTAATCACCATAATTCAATTTAAAATACTTAGTCAACTAAATTATGGGATTCATGAGCGGCCAGATCCTAAATAAACAAATTGCTCGATTACTAAACCACAAGATTTGGACTATTTTTGCTAATGGATCAAGTTAATTAAAATTTAAGTACATTTAATTCATAAGCGACCGGACTAGATGTTATTAGACTCGAATTATTTTGATAGTAGACCCACTATTAGGTAATATAAACCCACGAGTCCACTAAACTACATTATGCAATTTAAAACTACGAATTTAATTAAAAGCTTATTATTTGGGTTTGAGCTCAGGGATAATTAAAGACGAACAATGCGATGATAGTTTCGGGCGAATCATACCTATCCCAAATTCTTCTATAAGTTGTTCTTGAGTATTGGAGTAAATAATATTAAACTTGGATTAAATTATAGAAACAAGTCCGTATAATTAAAATTACAAGACTTAACAACAAATTGATGAAAATTTATGGATTTTGGGATTAAATTATTAAGAGGGTCTAAATCCAACAAATTAAATTACAAGTGTTAGATTATTAAAAAATCGTTAAGTCCACAAGTTAGACCAATTAGACCAATTAAATCCATAACCTAAATTAATTGGTTAATCAAGTCCTTACAATTAAATTTAAATGCTAGACCCGTTTGATTGTTAAAAATTGTCCGACTTTTAATTAAGGACGGTCCCAAATTGGAGAAGATAGAGTCTCGAATTATTTCGACTAGCGGTATCGATTAGAAGAAGATTCAAGCTCACTAAACCCATTGGATTAAATGACATGAACATTTGAGCTTGATTAATCTATTATAATTAAAATACTTAACCCATCGCGGCATCACCCGATTATTAAATAGTGGTTGTCCCGAGTTTAGAGAATTGAGAATTTTGGACTACTTGGCTAACGGTGATAATTAATAATTGATTTAAGTCCATTAAATTAATTCAATTCATAGGATTATGAGTTTTAAGTAATTATTAGGTCCATAATTCAAAATAATTAGTCAAATAAGTCCAACACATTAAATTATATAACTGTGAGATTATTACAATTATTAAGTCCATAATCAAAAATTAATAGCTATTTAAGTCCATTATGTAGAGTTGGGCCAATTGTATTAAATGGTCCAATATACAACACCAAGGAATTGATTAAGCCAAACTACACTAAGCCCAAGCCCAACCCTAAAACCAACCCTAACCCTAAACCTAACCCCCAGCCGCCTCCGGCGCCGCCCTCGCCGCCGGCAGACCTCCGGCGGGACTCCGGTCGCCGCCCCTGCTCCACCACCGCACATAGACCACCACCAAATCTCCTCCCTGTTCCGTTTCCAACCTCCGCAGCCACCACCTCCGCCGCCCCTGCTCCACCGGCCTCTGTCCACCACAATTCTCAAAGTCTCCACCATTTCAAAACCATTCCACCACCACCACTACCGAATCTCCCTCTTCCCTCCATCCACAACACCGTCGTCTCGCTCGCGCCACCACCACCGCGGGCCTCCCCTCCATTTTCCCCCATCTCCAAATCGCCACCCGCCACCCTCCGGCCTCCATCCCTTCTCCGATCTCCACCTCCATCCTCCTCCAAGACCCAAATCGGCACAAGGGAGGCCGAGCCACCCCTCTGCCGCCACTGTTCAAGCGCCCTCCGGCCACCACCACCTCCCAAAATTTCAAAAAAAACCAAACAACCACCAAAAAGAAAATCCGGAGATCAAAATGGATCAACAAAAATAGAAAAAGATGGAGAGATCCGAGAGAGACAGTGAGAGGGAGAGACGAGAGAGGAGAGGGAGGCCGCCGCTGCCGTCGCTGCCCCGCCTGTCGCCGCCTCGTCGCCGGCGCCACGCCGGGGAGTGTGCTTCCTGCTGCATTGAATGACCCAAAGGTGTGAGATGGGATTGAACAGATTGAAGGAGAACAAAAAAAAAATGGAGAAAGGCTTGTGGTGTGTGGGTAAGAAGAGTAGAACAAAGAAATACACAATGGGGCAAAGGGGGGTGGCGTGAGGAATGGGGATGTACTGCCTCGAAAGATGAAAAGGTGGATTGACATAAATTAATTGAGATCTGTTGGGTATTACAGGTGATGAGTGGAGGGCTATTATTCTCAAATCCTACGGATTTTTGAGCTCATTGTTACGGGGGCTGGTCTGGGTATGGGTCGGCTGCCCAACTCCTACGTAGCTGTTGCACTTAATCGCCACACGGGGACTCTTGGGGCTATCCAGGCGATTCCATATCTGATTCCAGTGGTGGGTTACGAGGAAATTTCTTACCTCCCCCACACCCTTGCGTGTATGTGAGATTTGGGCCCCGTTTGGGCACCTGCACATCACAGTGGCTGAGATACTACTTCTCGGTAACACCATATTGCTGTATTATCTGTTCCCGGGTTTAGATTAATATTGTCTATATGTATAAATTATTCTCGTTTTAGCATACCATGACCATAACTGTTGTCTTTAAATTATTTCTGCTACCCTACCTCCTCCGGGAGTAAACTTCTACTTACTCAGCGATTGTTTTCGCTGACTCTACACTTGTCACCATTTCCTTTCAGGTTTCAGATCTACAAGGTTGATAGAGCATATTTTGCACGGGCACGGTATGGGGTATCATTTATAAGGAAATGTATTTTTAAATCCTATTTGGGATGAGAACATATTACTTGGCATAGATAAAGAAAAATTTTGTGAGGCAAAAATCATTTTTAAGAAGTATTGGAAATCAATTATCAAGCATAAACAAATATTTGGGTTTATCCCGTTTGTGCAAACCTTGTGCCCTACTGTTTAAACAATGCATTTTGCGTTTAACAGTGCTATTTTGAAATACGAGTTAGACAACCCCTTTTTATAATGTTTTTCAAATGCGAGGTACAACCCCTTTTAAAATAAAAACTCCCGTGGATTTATTCCATTTCTGTCGTTGAGCTCATTTGAGGAATGTGTTCCTCCGTTTTGGTTGTACAATCCAACCATTTTTGCTAAAGCTTATTTTATACTTACCCAGTATTGTAAGCTTCTTTGCGGATTATATGCTAGCTTGTCCGGAACGTGGTTAGCATATACATTCAGCGGTATTATTTATTCTAGCCTTAGCGTATTTCGGGCGGACCGTAATACGTGGCGGTAGCACCTCGCCCCTTTTTCCGTTCTTTGCTTCCACTGTTTCATTAAAGAAAATGGGGGTGTTACAGATTGGTATCAGAGCGTTTTGCTTTTGGA
Source organism: Hygrophila difformis (assembly GCA_030278955.1). Taxonomy (NCBI): domain Eukaryota; kingdom Viridiplantae; phylum Streptophyta; class Magnoliopsida; order Lamiales; family Acanthaceae; genus Hygrophila; species Hygrophila difformis. The sequence continues at coordinate 30,213,344 of JAOANR010000002.1, forward strand.
ATTTGTGCATTTAAATTATTTAAAAATTTATGCACCATAAATTATTTTAAAAGTCTTGAGGCACAAGTAGTGTATTAAAACTTTTAAATTTTTACACGAAAAGCATTTGGAAGCATTGGATTAGTGCATTTAAATTATTACAATTTTTGCACGGAAAATATTTTTTTTCAGAGACATTTTGCTCTATGAAGTAGTGCATTTTAAACTTTTGAATTTTTGCACGAAATTATTTGGAAAACACTATGCCAAGTATATTTAAAATTTTTGGGATGGGCACACACACACATATGCATATAGACACGAGCAGAATTTTAATTTACTACAAGTCATCTTTACAAGAAGTTCCTAAGGTATCGAACTTTAAGTACGACTCTTTTTCCGCAAGACATAGGGAACCGACGTATCACTATTACGATCTCTGACCCTCGATTTTGCCTTAGTCAATATAAGGATATGCCTTAGATTTAGAAGAGCACGATCTACATGCTGTTGCGATAACCATATTAATTTTCTAGTAACAAGAATTTCTGAATATCTATGTGGTCTTGAGACGCGAGTGAAAAGGGAAGACACCAAATGATTATAAACTCACAACAAGGATTATCGTAATTACGAACTTTTTAAGCCATAAGTATTCGGTAATTAGCATTCGATCAAGATATTAGTGGCTCGAGGTAACCATAACGCTCGTCTAAATCCTTTAATAGATGTCGGCCAACACCTTTACCATGTTGCTTGAGTTGGTCCCTCGCATGGCTATGGACATACTGGTGTTGCAGCAGGAGGCTTGCAAACATCAAGAAGAGAAGGCACGACTGCTTGCGGAAAATTTGGAACTGAAGGCTCAACAGGCCTCTAGGTTTAAGCGCAAAGAGGAGCATGTCGGGCAGTCCTCCGAGCCGCAGAAGAAGCAACGACTAGAAGAGAAGCGGGACCGAGAAATATTGGCCAACACGAAAACCTTAACAACCCTCAGCCAGGACACAAAAACAAACTTCCTATGCCAACGCGCTGTCCGAGATGCGGCAGAAAGCACTGGACGCAAGTATGCCCGCCATACGGAGCCTGCTACAGGTGTGGTCTTGATGGGCACACGATCAAAGGCTGTATTCAGCAGGTTGAGGTGAACGAGTTGCGGGAGTACCTAAGAAGGGATCCACGTTTCCAGACGAAGGCATGCCTGGAAGGACGACAAGGGGAACCACAGAGAGACCAAGCCCACAATCAGAGGAACCCGCCTCCTGTGGCAAGAAGCGACTCAGTTTAGACTTCAACTATCATGTTTAACTGCTTTCTAAGAACATCGATCAATCTGGCATAGTAGGGCGATATGTACGTGGAGCAATCGTACGCCGACTTTTGAACCCAGTAATGCGCTTGATAGGTATAACCAAGGCATTTCCTTTTGATGTAAAGCATTTTAAGCTTCTACCTAAATGATAATCACCAATGTTCCGTTTAAAGATTTCCCCTTCGAAAAGCTTCATTTGACCTAAAACCAAATGATTAGATTTCCTGCCCATACCTAAGAAGCATGGAAACTTCAAGGACAATAAATTATTACACCCGGTAAAATGTTTATTTACCAAATTTGATAGATGACCCTTAAACTAAATAACAACACCATCATTTGTTTAAGACATGGCTTAATCTACCCTTACGGGTTAAGCAACCATTTTCATTCAACAGGAACACCTAATCCAAATGGACATACCCTTGGACGGATAACTTAAGAAGAGATATGGGTAATTTCTAGGTAATATAGGAGCATGATAATAATTGGAAAAATTCTCGTAGGTAACCGACTAAAAGACATGCGTAATATGAACAACAAGTTGAGTGAGATATCCTAAGGACTAAAGAAAATTCATTAGATCGAGCTTGAAGAATTCACCGCAGTATCTTTGGATTTGAGAACACCCCAGGCATAATAAATAATTGTTGAACCAAATATAAAACAAGATTGACAAAGTGTTTCGTTACGAATAAATAGATTTTCTCCTAAGAGCGACATCGTACCAACAAGAAAAGAGGGATTTATTAAGGATTGAGAGTATGCCCGAAAGATTAACTAAGTCATTGAATCCCTTAGGGTGTAATAGAAGTGAGTAATCAAGGAATGATTAAATGATATAGTTTAACTTCACTTCCCTAGGAAAGGAGTAAAGCACAGAGCAGTTAGTACATTCCGCTAAGGGAGGCGACACAAGAATAACAATGGACCGATGGGCGTTCATGACTGAGGACCATAGGAAACAAAATTATTTAGGTTCATAGGTGAATTAAGATTCGATAATAATGAAAAGATGGTATCAGTAACGTGAAGGATGTAACATAAAAGATTGAAAGAGGATATCAGGGATAGACAACTGAAGCGGTTTAAAGAGAATTAAAAATGATAGGACCTTGGAATATTTTCCTATAAGGATAAAAATTTTGGAAATGTCCCCTACTTATAACTTTACCCTGGTTCTGTCTCGAGGCTTCGAGGACGAAGCCTTATTTTAAGGAGGGTAGACTATAACACCTCGTAAAATTTCTAAATAAAAATTTAGATTCTAATAAGTAGGTATTCAAAATTTCTTATAAATTAAAATTTTTGGAGGATTAAAAAGAGATATTTTTGAAGCGTGAAATTAATTAGGTCAATCCTATTGGATTGCTTTTAAGGAATTGAAAAACTTTTAAAGGACCATTAAAATAACCAATAAGTATCGGATTATAGTATGATTTATCTAAATCCATGCAATTTGTTATAACTATTTAGTCGGGATTTAAAATAACTAGTTACATTTAAATGTAGATCCTCAGTAGCGAATTCAAAAAGTTATTTAACTACGAGTGAGACTTAATTGAACAAATGCGAATAATGAGTTGATGAACGTGTAAGAAAAATATCCGATTTTATTATTAAAAGGGTAGCTTACTAAATCTTTAAAATACCAAATTAAATTAATTTATTCTGGACTAGTAAGTTGCAGACTATTTGATAAAAAGGAAGTATTATCAGCTTTGAAACGAAAAGGAGTATTGGATAAGAGTTAAGGTGAACAATTAATCACCATAATTCAATTTAAAATACTTAGTCAACTAAATTATGGGATTCATGAGCGGCCAGATCCTAAATAAACAAATTGCTCGATTACTAAACCACAATTTGGACTATTTTTGCTAATGGATCAAGTTAATTAAAATTTAAGTACATTTAATTCATAAGCGACCGGACTAGATGTTATTAGACTCGAATTATTTTGATAGTAGACCCACTATTAGGTAATATAAACCCACGAGTCCACTAAACTACATTATGCAATTTAAAACTACGAATTTAATTAAAAGCTTATTATTTGGGTTTGAGCTCAGGGATAATTAAAGACGAACAATGCGATGATAGTTTCGGGCGAATCATACCTATCCCAAATTCTTCTATAAGTTGTTCTTGAGTATTGGAGTAAATAATATTAAACTTGGATTAAATTATAGAAACAAGTCCGTATAATTAAAATTACAAGACTTAACAACAAATTGATAAAAATTTATGGATTTTGGGATTAAATTATTAAGAGGGTCTAAATCCAACAAATTAAATTACAAGTGTAAGATTATTAAAAAATCGTTAAGTCCACAAGTTAGACCAATTAGACCAATTAAATCCATAACCTAAATTAATTGGTTAATCAAGTCCTTACAATTAAATTTAAATGCTAGACCCGTTTGATTGTTAAAAATTGTCCGAATTTTAATTAAGGACGGTCCCGAATTGGAGAAGATAGAGTCTCGAATTATTTCGACTAGCGGTATCGATTAGAAGAAGATTCAAGCTCACTAAACCCATTGGATTAAATGACATGAACATTTGAGCTTGATTAATCTATTATAATTAAAATACTTAACCCATCGCGGCATCACCCGATTATTAAATAGTGGTTATCCCGAGTTTAGAGAATTGAGAATTTTGGACTACTTGGCTAACGGTGATAATTAATAATTGATTTAAGTCCATTAAATTAATTCAATTCATAGGATTATGAGTTTTAAGGAATTATTAGGTCCATGATCCAAAATAATTAGTCAAATAAGTCCAACACATTAAATTATATAACTGTGAGATTATTACAATTATTAAGTCCATAGTCAAAAATTAATAGCTATTTAAGTCCATTATGTAGAGTTGGGCCAATTGTATTAAATGGTCCAATATACAACACCAAGGAATTGATTAAGCCAAACTACACTAAGCCCAAGCCCAACCCTAACCCTAAACCTAACCCCCAGCCGCCTCCGGCGCCGCCCTCGCCGCCGGCAGACCTCCGGCGGGACTCCGGTCGCCGCCGCCGGCCTCCACCACCGCACACAGACCACCACCAAATCTCCTCCCTGTTCCGTTTCCAACCTCCGCAGCCACCACCTCCGCCGCCCCTGCTCCGCCGGCCTCTGTCCACCACAATTCTCAAAGTCTCCACCATTTCAAAATCATTCCACCACCACCACTACCGAATCTCCCTCTTCCCTCCATCCACAACACCGTCGTCTCGCTCGCGCCACCACCACCGCGGGCCTCCCCTCCATTTTCCCCCATCTCCAAATCGCCACCGCCACCCTCCGGCCTCCATCCCTTCTCCGATCTCCACCTCCATCCTCCTCCAAGACCCAAATCGGCACAAGGGAGGCCGAGCCACCCCTCTGCCGCCACTGTTCAAGCGCCCTCCGGCCACCACCACTGTAACACCCAGGTTTTGGTAACCCAGGCCGGGATGCCACCGCCACACCTCCCTAGCAAGACACGGTTTCTCCGAGCTCACTAAAGAGATGCAAGGCTATGGTTTTTCAGAATTTAAAATATTCAAACAGCCCATTCATATATAATTTAAAAATAATACATCAAAGTTGCAGCGGAAATATAAGTTGTGCAGCGGAAATAAAGTATAAGGGCCGACATGGCCAAAACACGGGTTAAACAGTCCCGTTCATGCAAGTCGTAATTAAATGCAGGGTTTTAAAATAGAGATTTCCCCAAATGTTCCCATGTATGCATATGACGATGCATAATCTTCATACTCTGTAAGAAAAAGGGGATAAACGGTTCGGGTCAGCAAAAACGCGCTGAGTAAGTTAACACTTAGCATGATTTAGGGGTTTCAAAGCCTTTAATTAAATTTAATAAAAAGATGTCTGTAGGTAATACCCAAATTAAATTAATCATCCACTAATAAATAAATGGCATAATTTAAAACAAGGATTTAATTAAATCTCGTATCAAATTTCTCGTTTCGTTTCTTTTATAAGTCACCAAGCCTCATAAATCACCATTCGCCAGGGCTCTTATGTCCACTAGCCTTACGCTTGGGCTCTTATGTCCACAAGCCTCATGGTCAATATTTCACTAGGGCTCTTATGTCCGCTAGTCATACGCTTGGGCTCTTATGTCCACAAGCCACATAACCACCATTCGCCAGGGCTCTTATGTCCGCTAGCCTTACGCTTGGGCTCTTATGTCCACAAGCCACATGGTCAATATTGATAGTATCTTCCTTGGTCACAAATCACCAATGTTTCAAAAGAATTTAAAAAAAATGTTTTTTTTATATTTGTTTAGACATATCTCGCAAATCATGTATTTCTCAAAAGACGAATTTTTCAACATTTCAACCAAGCCGTTTCCACAGTTTACGCCATCTCGATTTAAAAATCCATTTCTTAGGCGATTGATCTGAAATTTTCACAGCATCTCAAAAACATCCCAATGAACAACTTTTGTGTTTTAGGTTTCTCGATCCGGGTTAAGGAAACGAGGCAAAAATCAAGTTTTCTACTCAAATAGTATGCTGTCAGGATTCAGGTTTGACACCTTTCAAAGATTTGATTTTTTAACATATCAAATGAACTCCAAAAATTCTGAAATTTTATATGTACATACTAGACATGATTTCCTACAACTTTTGTTTAGATCACAAAGATTAGTTCGGACTGGAAATAATAGAAATATGCTCATCAAGTTTGATAAAGTAATCTGTCAAGGTTCTTGATTTTGGTACTAACGCAGATCGGATCGGCTCAGGTTCGGAGGTTCAAATCTCAACAAAAAATTATAAAAACTTACAGTAATGTTCTAAACTCATAGATATACAATTCTTATGTTCAACACCAATCCTAGATCGGCCTAGATCCAAGGTCAAAATGGCTAATAAGATTGAGAGTGAAATCTGCCAAAGTTCTAAGATCCAGATTTAATGCTGTTCGGTTTTGGGTCGGTTTCAGGTTTCAAAATAACATGAAAAATTCTGGAATTTTTACAGAAGCTAGATCTAAGTCTTAGGAACACTTTTTATGTTTTGAGTTTTCTCGTTTGAAGACTTTTAAGGGTTCGAAAAATTCATACGAAAACGCTGCGCCGGGGGTTTTTCGTGTTGACAGATTTTAGAGTTATTAAATCTCTATGTTTGGTTGCATTTTAAGTCACCCAAAACCATAGTAAGGTTAACTTACAGTGGGGATAATGTCTAGGAGGTCACGGGGTCGTCCGGAATCAACTGGATGTCACGAACGAATCTCCTCCACCCGATTTATTCTTCCTTTGGCTCCGATTTGTGTTTGAATATGAAGATTCGTAAGTTAGGATGATGTTTATGGTCTTAAAACCATAAGGAAACTTGATTTACATCTTACCAACAATCCAAAGCTTGCAATCCTTGATCTACACACTTCCTCGGTCGGATTTGGTTGCCGGAAAGTCGTCGGAAGGTAAAACTTTGTGTTTTTGGTTTTTGGGAGAGTTTGGGATGAGGAAGGGATTTGAAAGGATGATAATGGGGTGTTGGGGGTGTATTTTGGCCATTAAGGGGACAAAAATCCGACAAGGAGCGGCTGCTACAGTAGCCGCACATGCTACAGTAGCCGCACGTGCTACAGTAGCCACGTGCTACAGTAACCTTTTTTTTTTTTTCTTTTTTTTATATTAAGATTTCTTATCTTCAAAAAATAAAAATCATAATGTGGGAATTATCCGTGATCGTTGGGACAATTCAATAAACTCGTTTCGAGTTGTTATCTTCCGATAAATAATAAATTCCGCTCTCTCGGAATTATTTCGGTTTAAATCCAATTCTTTATTTTTGGATTTAAATTTTCGATGGCTATTTCTCGGGTATTACAATCTACCCTCCTTAAGAATCAACTTCGTCCCCGAAGTTGCGCGACTTATTGATCGATTGATTGATTGCGATTGTATCATTGTGTTTTGTTGTTTGATATTATTTGACTGAACCCAGAATTGAAATTTCCAAGTTGCCTACGTACCCCGTGAAGGGATCAAGTCATTACGTAGTTCAAAAAAATTTTAATTTGTTTATTTGGAATACAAAATATTCGGGTTGTTACATCCTCCCCCCCAAGATTACAGTTATGTCCCCATAACTGCCTATGCATTATTCACAAACAGGTTCGGGTATCGTCGCCTATGATCCTTCCTCAATGAGCTGGCAAGTCAGCTTGATCAATGTCGTTCAATCATCCCATGGCTCTTCCTTGATTTCTTTGTTGAGGGTCTACCAGATCTAGCCTTTTCTCAATCATCTCTTCACGAACATTGCATTCTCTAATCATGTGGTCTTCCCCACCACATCTATAACAAGTCCCGCGCCTTGGGCATTCGCGCACCAGATGGGCTTGGTGGCACTGCGGGCAACGTGGTATGACTGTATGACGTATGCCGTTTCCCCAATAATTGAAACCTTTATTCTTATTCTCCTTAAAATTTCCGTTGCTGATGTTTCGATTCTTTTTCTCAAACTCTTGCGAGTCCTTGCTCGACTCACCAATGTCCTTTCGCTTTAATTGTTGGACACGCGCGACTGCTACTGCCCGGTCATATACCGCCTGCAACGTCGTGCATTGTCCTCCCACCAATATCTCTCGAATATCAAGATTCAAACCCATCTCGAACTTCTGAGCCTTGTCAAAGTCAGTTGGCACCATTGTAGGAGCAAATCTAACCAGCTCCTTAAACTTGGCATAGTACTCTTGTACCGTTTGCCACCTTGTTTCAAATGGACGAATTCTTCATACTTTGCGGCCTTAATGCTCATTGGGTAAAACCTTTCCCTCAAAACCTCCTTAAATTCTTCCTATAGGCAGGCTTTAGTCAAATTTCCTTGGAGGTTATGCCACCATTCGTCGGCCTCTCCGCCAAGATAGTAGGTCGCCACTTGGACCTTCTCGTCCTCGGGACATTTGATAGCTCTAAGGAGCTTATCAAAGGTGCGGATCCAATCTTCCAGTTTGGCCGGATCCTCTTGGCCATCATAATGGGGTGGGTTGTAGGGGTTTACCAATGCCAAGTAGTTGACTCGGGCTACTGGCGGAGGTATTGTCGCTTGTGCCCTATGCACCTCGGCATTTCCTAATGCTACGAGTACTTCTTCTACCGTCCTTAAACGTTCATCCATGTTGTTGGGAATAGGAGGCGCTCGATCTCCGACGTTCGGAGGAATCTCATTGTTGTTAGGTGCGTTTGGGAGGCCAGTGTCAGTGCCGTTTGGGCTTACCTTCCTCAGTTTTCTTCTAGGTGCCATTTTCTGTTATAGAAGCACGTGAAGATAAGTTTCTAAGTGATCAAGATCTAGGACTAAAGCAAAGTTAGTCTTTAGCAAGCGCTCCTAAGTCAAGGTCATGACAAATTTTAAGGTAGGAGTGTTTCTTATCACCGATAATTCGCATAAAAAGAGTTAGTGTAAATATTTATGTATATATGCAATGCAATGCAATGCAATCCCCCCCGAAGCTAATGTATATTTTATTTATATCTATCTTCCATGGATTTAAAAAAAATAAATTTATTCCATGGAGGTAATATTTTTAAAATTTAAAGATAATAATAGTAGATAAAAGTCTTGGGCCTCTATATTGGGCCAAAATAATAAACATTTGGGCTTTATTTAAAAATACAGGTATTGGGCTAAAAATAATTTCTTGGGCTTCTTAAAAATTTTTGGACTAAAAATTTGGGCTTTAACTTCAAAATAATAATTGGGCTCTTTAAAATATATTACTAGTTACTAGTTTAGAAATAATAACTTTAAGAATAATAATACCTAAAAATAATAGTTTAAAAATATTCCGGGCTCTTTAAAATAGTAGTTTTAAAATATTCCAGGCTCTGATACCATCCTGTAACACCCCGGTTTTGGTAACCCAGGCCGGGATGCCACCGCCACACCTCCCTAGCAAGACACGGTTTCTCCGAGCTCACTAAAGAGATGCAAGGCTATGGTTTTTCAGAATTTAAAATATTCAAACAGCCCATTCTTATATAATTTAAAAATAATACATCAAAGTTGCAGCGGAAATATAAGTTGTGCAGCGGAAATAAAGTATAAGGGCCGACATGGCCAAAACACGGGTTAAACAGTCCCGTTCATGCAAGTCGTAATTAAATGCAGGGTTTTAAAATAGAGATTTCCCCAAATGTTCCCATGTATGCATATGACGATGCATAATCTTCATACTCTGTAAGAAAAAGGGGATAAACGGTTCGGGTCAGCAAAAACGCGCTGAGTAAGTTAACACTTAGCATGATTTAGGGGTTTCAAAGCCTTTAATTAAATTTAATAAAAAGATGTCTGTAGGTAATACATAAATTAAATTAATCATCCACTAATAAATAAATGACATAATTTAAAACAAGGATTTAATTAAATCTCGTATCAAATTTCTCGTTTCGTTTCTTTTATAAGTCACCAAGCCTCATATATCACCATTCGCCAGGGCTCTTATGTCCACTAGCCTTACGCTTGGGCTCTTATGTCCACAAGCCTCATGGTCAATATTTCACTAGGGCTCTTATGTCCGCTAGTCATACGCTTGGGCTCTTATGTCCACAAGCCACATAACCACCATTCGCCAGGGCTCTTATGTCCGCTAGCCTTACGCTTGGGCTCTTATGTCCACAAGCCACATGGTCAATATTGATAGTATCTTCCTTGGTCACAAATCACCAATGTTTCAAAAGAATTTAAAAAAAATGTTTTTTTTATATTTGTTTAGACATATCTCGCAAATCATGTATTTCTCAAAAGACGAATTTTTCAACATTTCAACCAAGCCGTTTCCACAGTTTACGCCATCTCGATTTAAAAATCCATTTCTTAGGCGATTGATCTGAAATTTTAATAGCATCTTAAAAACATCCCAACGAACAACTTTTGTGTTTTAAGTTTCTCGATCCGGGTTAAGGAAACGAGGCAAAAATCAAGTTTTCTACTCAAATAGTATGCTGTCAGGATTCAGGTTTGACACCTTTCAAAGAATTGACTTTTTAACATATCAAATGAACTCCAAAAATTCTGAAATTTTATATGTACATACTAGACTTGATTTCCTACAACTTTTGTTTAGATCACAAAGATTAGTTCGGAATGGAAATGATAGAAATATGCTCATCAAGTTTGATAAAGTAATCTGTCAAGGTTCTTGATTTCGGTACTAATGCAGATCGGATCGGCTCAGGTTCGGAGGTACAAATCTCAACGAAAAATTCTAAAAACTTACATTAATGTTCTAAACTCATAGATCTACAATTCTTATGTTCAACACCAATCCTAGATCGGCCTAGATCCAAGGTCAAAATGGCTAATAAGATTGAGAGTGAAATCTGCCAAAGTTCTAAGATCCAGATTTAATGCTGTTCGGTTTTGGGTCGGTTTCAGGTTTCAAAATAACATGAAAAATTCTGGATTTTTTACAGAAGCTAGATCTAAGTCTTAGGAACACTTTGTATGTTTTGAGTTTTCTCGTTTGAAGACTTTTAAGGGTTCGAAAAATTCATACGAAAACGCTGCGCCGGGGGGTTTTTCGTGTTGACAGATTTTAGAGTTATTAAATCTCTATGTTTGGTTGCATTTTAAGTCACCCAAAACCATAGTAAGGTTAACTTACAGTAGGGATAATGTCTAGGAGGTCACGGGGTCGTCCGGAATCCACTGGATGTCACGAACGAATCTCCTCCACCCGATTTATTCTTCCTTTGGCTCCGATTTGTGTTTGAATATGAAGATTCGTAAGTTAGGATGATGGTTATGATCTTAAAACCATAAGGAAACTTGATTTACATCTTACCAACAATCTAAAGCTTGCAATCCTTGATCTACACACTTCCTCGGTCGGATTTGGTTGCCGGAAAGTCGTCGGAAGGTAAAGCTTTGTGTTTTTGGTTTTTGGGAGAGTTTGGGATGAGGAAGGGATTTGAAAGGATGATAATGGGGTGTTGGGTGTGTATTTTGGCCATTAATGGGTCAAAAATCCGACAAGGAGTAGCTGCTACAGTAGCCGCACGTGCTACAGTAGCCACGTGCTACAGTAACCTTTTTTTTTTCTTTTTTTTATATTAAGATTTCTTATCTTCAAAAAATAAAAATCATAATGTGGGAATTATCCGTGATCGTTCGGACAATTCAATAAACTCGTTTCGAGTTGTTATCTTCCGATAAATAATAAATTCCGCTCTCTCGGAATTATTTCGGTTTAAATCCAATTCTTTATTTTTGGCTTTAAATTTTCGATGGCGATTTCTCGGGTATTACAACCACCTCCCAAAATTTCAAAAAAACCAAACAACCACCAAAAAGAAAATCCGGATATCAAAATGGATCAACAAAAACAGAAAAAGATAGAGAGATCCGAGAGAGAGAGTGAGAGGGAGAGACGAGAGAGGAGAGGGAGGCCGCCGCTGCCGTCGCCGCCCCGCCTGTCGCCGCCTCGTCGCCGGCGCCACGCCGGGGAGTGTGCTTCCCTGCTGCATTGAATGACCCAAAGGTGTGAGATGGGATTGAACAGATTGAAGGAGAACAAAAAAAAAAAAAAAAAGGAGAAAGGCTTGTGGTGTGTGGGTAAGAAGAGTAGAACAAAGAAATACACAATGGGGCCAAGGGGGGTGGCGTGAGGAAAGGGGATGTACTGCCTCGAAAGATGAAAAGGTGGATTGACATAAATTAATTGAGATATGTTGGGTATTACAGGTGATGAGTGGAGGGCTATTATTTACCCAGACAAAAGGGAGCTGCACTTTCATCTATTTAAACCTCCTCTAGTCAGCCTTTTACGCCACTCGCATCTCACACTTTCCTCCTGTCTTCTTTTTCGGTTCTGTTTCCATCTATTCACTACTCTTCCAAATATTTAGGATTCAGTAAAAGGAAGAAATAGTGTTATCTATTAGAAAGAAAAAAAAAATAGAGTGAGTAACTAGTGGAGTTCCAAACTTAGTTTAATCAACAAGGTCTCGAAGAGTTGGCTAGTTCCGATAAAATTTTTGTTCCGGGTAAGATTTATTTAAGTTGGAAATTTTAGTTATTATTGATGCTAGAATACCATTATACTCCTTTTACACTAAATTAATATTAAAATTTTTGTTAGACAAATAGTTACAAAGGACTATCTGCTCGTAGCCTGTGCGTGTGTCATCCCCGTTCCGTCTACGGTGACAGTAAGTGGTTTTTTACTCTTTGGAGTAAGCCTTAATTTATTTAGCTTAAGCATAAATTTTAAATACCGTTTTCTTATTTTTAAATTTATGCTTATAGCTCCCTACTGTTTTTGGATTACTGGTATGCCATTTTACTGTGCTTTATACTGTTCGCAACTATTCTCAAATCCTACGGATTTTTGAGCTCATTGTTACGGGGGCTGGGTCTGGGTATGGGTCGGCTGTCCAACTCCTACGTAGCTGTTGCACTTAATCGCCACACGGGGACTCTTGGGGCTATCTAGGCGATTCCATATCTGATTCCAGTGGTGGGTTACGAGGAAATTTCTTACCTCCCCCACACCCTTGCGTGTATGTGAGATTTGGGCCCCGTTTGGGCACCTGCACATCACAGTGGCTGAGATACTACTTCTCGGTAACACCATATTGCTGTATTATCTGTTCCCGAGTTTAGATTAATATTATCTATATGTATAAAATTATTCTCGTTTTAGCATACCATGACCATAACTGTTGTCTTTAAATTATTTCTGCTACCCTACCTCCTCCGGGAGTAAACTACTTACTCAGCGATTTTTTTCGCTGACTCTACACTTGTCACCATTTCCTTTCAGGTTTCAGATCTACAAGGTGGATAGAGCATATTTTGCACGGGCACGGTATGTGGTATCATTTATAAGGAAATGTATTTTTAAATCCTATTTGGGATGAGAACATATTACTTGGCATAGATAAAGAAAAATTTTGTGAGGCAAAAATCATTTTTAAGAAGTATTGGAAATCAATTATCAAGCATAAACAAATATTTGGGTTTATCCCGTTTGTGCAAACCTTGTGCCCTACTATTTAAACAATGCATTTTGCGTTTAACAGTGTTATTTTGAAATACGAGTTAGACAACCCCTTTTTATAATATTTTTCAAATGCGAGGTACAACCCCTTTTAAAATAAAAACTCCCGTGGATTTATTCCATTTCTGTCGTTGAGCTCATTTGAGGAATGCGTTCCTCCGTTTTGGTTGTACAATCCAACCATTTTTGCTAAAGCTTATTTTATACTTACCCAGTATTGTAAGCTTCTTTGCGGATTATATGCTAGCTTGTCCGGAACGTGGTTAGCATATACATTCAGCGGTATTATTTATTCTAGTGTAACACCCCGGTTTTTGGTAACCCAGGTCGGGATGTCACCGCCACATCTCCCTAGTAAGACACGGTTTCTCCGAGCTTACTAAAGAGATGCAAGGCTAGGTATTGCAGTGTTTAAAATATTTAAAACATTCAAATAGCCCATACAATATAAATCGAAAATAATAATAGCATAGCGCAGCGGAAATATTTAGTTTAGTACAGTATCGCAGCGGAAAATTTAAATAGGGCCGACATGGCCAAAACACGAGTTAAACAGGCCCGTTCATAATATAGTCTAAGTACGAAATTTAAAAGCAAAATAAAAGTTCCCAAAATCCCATGCATGATTCGTGCTCACACATGCTCATTCCACATATTCTGTAAAGAAAGGAATAAAAATGGTTTTGATCAGCAAAATTGCTGAGTAAGTTAACACATGCATGATCGTAGGGTTTAAAAGCCATAACTTTAATAATTTAACAAAAGCATGATAATAACATAATATTTGATTTCATATAATCCATATCATATAGCACAATCTATCTCAGGCTCTATTTAATGACACGTATCACATGATTAAATCATAAAAGCCATAATTTTAAATAAAGCATTTAAATAATTTAATTGGACAACAATATAATTTAATCTAGTTTAATTTAATTTAGAATCCCCATTACATTCCCGATTTGGTATTTCAAAGTTTCACGATAAAGATCGCGATGTCAACAAGTTTAGCCGGTAGCCCGGCGGCCGCAGCCGTATCAGCCATACCCAGTACCACTCCGGAGCCTCGGGAAACCCATACGGATATTCACGAGAGTGTAGGCTCTAAGTTTCGCCGTTTTGGCAATATCACATTTCAAGTATAGCGCGCGGGGTCACCATCGTCCATTACGGCACGAAGTGAATCGTTAGGGGGCACCCTGCAGAGCACTCACCCCTAATTTTAATTTATCAAGTTTGTAAGGGGATTTAGTTTTTTAAAAATCTGACTTCCATTGTATTCATTTAGAAACAATATCTCAATTCGTTTCAACCCTAAAGGTTAATTCCATGTTTCAACAAGATTTCAAAATTTCGTTTCGGTAAATCACAGTTTACTCCAAAATTCGTCTAAAATCAGATTTAATTCCAAAAATTCCAAAATTTCATATCTGAATCGGAAACATCAAGATCTACAACTTTCGTGTTTTAACTTTTTCAATCCGAGATACCTAAGTAGGTCAAAAATGCTAATTTTTGCATAACAAGAAATCTGCCCGAGTTTACAGGTCACAGTTTAAAGATTTCATGTTCTAACATATCAATTCAACTCCAAATTTAATGAAATTTGACAGGGATCATCTTAAGACATTTATCTACAACTTTCATGTTCGGCCAAAGATCTAAAACAGCCTAGATCCTATGTCAAAAACGAGATCAAGATCATTCCTAAGTTCTGTCCAAGATTTCAAGATCTAAAATCAAACAGTTCGGTTTCAACGGGTTTTCACATATCAAATCAACTCCAAAAATTCTCAAATTTTTACAGTAGCTAGGTCTAAGTCTTAGGAACGTTTTTCGTGTTTTAAGTTTTTCCGTTTGAGTTCGTTTTAAAGGTCGGAAAAATTCAACAATTCTGTTGCGTCGGTAGGAAAACAAAAGTGGACAGATTTATGATTCTTGTCAAATCTTTTAGGTTTCGAATGTTTTAAAATCTCCCAAAACCATGTAAGGTTAACTTACAGTATCTATGAACGTCGGGAATGTCCAATTCGGAGGCGTGGCTTCCAGATCACCGTTTCTCCTCTCCGTTCGTCAGGTTCTACGATCTAGATTCGATACGGGGGTGTAGAAAGAAAAAGGAGATGATTAGGATTCGTTTTCGAATCGTTTATTGAACAGAGATTGGACCGAGACTTACCACGACTATGGAGATCTGTAGAGAACTCGTCCAACAGCGTTCGTCTTGGTTTCGTGCCTCCGACGACTCCGGATTTAGGGTTTCGAGCGTATAGAATGCTTTAGGGTTTCGTAAACTTGTTCGGGGCTCCCAAGGGGCTTATTTATAGAATTCTAAGTCCCTAGGGCGTCCACGGCCGACCTAGAACTCTGGAGTCGAGAGGTGTTCAACCGAAAGTCGAAAAATCCGCGTTCGGGTGAGAGATTCACGCAACAACCAAATCTGTGGGGTGGCGCGGTCGTGGCGCGGTTTTCCCCATTGGGCGCGCGGCCACCGCGCCGTCTACGCCTGGACTTCGGTCCGGGCGGGTCGTGCGATCCGTCGTGCTTTTCCGCCTCTCTTTCGGGTTTCTATCCCTCTATGCTCCCGAATTCCGATTTCCGGGGGTATATTCGGGTTCATACTTTCTCTCTAATTTTATTCTTAGTCTAGTTGGATGTTTTGGACTCGAATACTCGAGTTCATTAGTGTCGGGTTTTGGTGTTCCATTTATCCATCCTTTTATTGAATTAAATTCCTTTAATTCCTTTTTAAGTAAAAATCTCATTTCTCATTTCCTTATATTTATTTATTCATTTATTTGCTGGATTTGTTTATTTATTTATAGTATTTATTTATTTAATTATTGTTTTATTTTATGTTAGAAAATTCTCGGGTATTACAGTCTACCCTCCTTAAGAATCAACTTCGTCCTCGAAGTTGTGTTTCGGCCTTTCTCGTCTCGTGCTAAGGTCTTGTGTTTGTTTTATTATGTTGTGACTGAACTTAGAGTTAGAACTTCTAAGCTGCCTACGTACCCGGTAAAGGGATCAAGCCATAACGTAGTTCAAAAGTTTACAAGATTGCCCGAAAAATTTAGGGGGTATGACATCTAGCCTTAGCGTATTTCGGGCGGACCGTAATACGTGGCGGTAGCACCCCGCCCCTTTTCCGTTCTTTGCTTCCGCTGTTTCATTAAAGAAAATGGGGGTGTTACAGTACTGAAGACTTGGATTGATTGAGGGAAGTTGGAATAGAAAGAAAAGAAGAAAGAGGGCTGGGGCGCAGAAAACCGAGAAGGGGAGGAAGAAGGGAGTTGTGCAATGGGTAAATGGGATAGTGGGGAGGAGGGTAAGGAAATGCACACAGGTAAATAGGGGTTAAAGCTGTAGGGTGAAAAGATAATGGGGAATTGGTGGGAGCCTGATAGATTTTGTGGGTAATTGAGCAGATTGGTCTTTGGACCAGATAAAAGAGCCACCCCTAATCCTCTATATAATGCACGCCCAAACCCCATTCTCTTCCTTCATTTTTTCTTCTTCCTCGTTTCTTCTTTTGTTACATCTGCATTCTTGAATCCCGTGAGTTCTGTTCTGTGCTCTCTTCTTTCTGCTGCTGCTCAGGTTTATTTTTCGTTCCTCTATTCCATTTCGCTACTAGTTCCATAAAAAGACTTTTAGGAGCTTAGTTGAATTTTATAACTAGTCCGCAGAAGCTGTGAAGTATTCCGGTAATATTTATTTAAGTAGGAGATTTTAGTTATTATTATTATTATTCGAGTTAGAATATCACTATTGCATGTTAAATTAATATTAGGACTTTTCCTAGTCAAGTAGCTGCAAAGGATATCTGCTCGTAGCCTACGCGTGTGTTGCATCCATCCCGTCTACGGTGACATTAAGTAGATTTTTACTCTTTGGAGTAAGCCTTAATTTATTTAGCTTAAGCATAAATTTTAAATACCGTTTTCTTATTTTTAAATTTATGCTTATAGCTCCCTACTGTTTTTGGATTACTGGTATACCATTTTACTGTGCTTTATACTGTTTGCAACTATTCTCAAATCCTACGGATTTTTGAGCTCATTGTTACGGGGGCTGGGTCTGGGTATGGGTCGGCTGCCCAACTCCTACGTAGCTGTTGCACTTAATCGCCACACGGGGACTCTTGGGGCTATCCAGGCGATTCCAGATCTGATTCCAGTGGTGGATTACGAGGAAATTTCTTACCTCCCCCACACCCTTGCGTGTATGTGAGATTTGGGCCCCGTTTGGGCACCTGCACATCACAGTGGCTGAGATACTACATCTCGGTAACGCATATTGCTGTATTATCTGTTCCCGGGTTTAGATTAATATTGACTTTATGCATAAATAAATTCTCGTTTTTAGCATACCATTACCATAACTGTTGTCTTTAAATTATTTTCTGCAACCCTAGCTCCTCCGGGAGTAAACGTCTACTTACTCAGCGATTGTTTTCACTGACTCTACACTTGTCACCATTTCCTTTCAGGTTTCAGATCTGCAAGGTTGATAGAGCATATTTTGCACGGGCACGGTATGGGGTATCATTTATAAGAAAATGTATTTTTAAATCTTCCTTGGGATGAAAACATATTACTTGGCATAGATAAAAGTTTTGTGAGGCAAAAATCAATTTTTAAGAAGTATTGGAAATCAATTATCGAGCATAAATAAATACTTGGGTTTTATCCTGTTTGTGCAAACCTTGTGCCCTACTGTTTAAACAATGCATTTTGCGTTTAACAGTGTTATTTTGAAATACGAGTTAGACAACCCCTTTTTATAATATTTTTCAAATGCGAGGTACAACCCCTTTTTTAAATAAAAACTTCCATGGATTTATTCATGTTCTGTCGTTGAGCTCATTTGAGGAATGCGTTCCTCCGTTTGGTTGTACAAATCAACCATTTTTGTTAGGCTTATTTTATACTCTATAGTATTATAAGCTTCATTGCGAATTATATGCTAGCTTGTCCGGAACGTGGTTAGCATATACATTCAGCTGTATTATTTATTCTAGCCTTAACGTATTTAGGGCGGACCATAATACGTGGCGGTAGCACCCCGCACCCATTGTTCCCGCACTTTTCTTCCGCTGTCTCTTTAGGGAAAATGGGGGTGTTACAAAAATAACATAATACTTTAAAATTTTAATTATATAAACTTAATTTGGCCATTCTCATTTTCCAACCACATATTATTATTGAGGAAAAAAGTAACAAAAAATAATAATAAAATAGAGATCGTCCAGGTTATCTCCCAAAAAAAACGTTCATGACATAAAGATTATTAATTTGTGCAAATATTCAAGATTTTTTTTGGCATAAACCGGGTATTTCCAGACGACATTGGACACGAGACAAATTCCTCAAGGATCTGGTGGGTATCGAAGGGTTGCATCTCCCAAAGCAGAATTTTGCATATACAAGGGCTCGAACCCGATGCATTTGCTTAAGTTGCTACACTCAAACCAACCGTGTTTGGTTATATTCAATATTGATTTATAAGCTTTCTATATTATTATTTTTTTGGTAACATTGACACCATATATCGGAAAATGTGATGTTCTATATTATTTTTGGATAAACTAAATTATTAAGTTTCCAACGTTGATTTATGAGTTTTCCATATTGTTTTTCTCAATCAATAATTAAAGGCAATTGATTCAAATTTAGAATAGAAACATAGAAGAGAACAGAGATTATTTTCCATGTTTAAAAAAAGAATAAACATGAAAGAGAATAGAAATTATTTGAAGTGATCTTTTTTAATAATTAAATTACTGAGCTCGTTTCATTAGTTGACTACTACTTTTTTATGTCTTAAATGGACACATTAATTCACTGCAACTATCAAAATTGTCGATATATAATGCACTGTTGTAGCCACAACCATCCCTAAATTATACTATTATTTATGTAAATCAAATACAGACAAATTGTTTTATACTATTTCAAATAATTTATTATATAATTAGTTATTCAAACTTATTTTCGTTTGAATAACTAATCGTTCCATGTGAACGGTGCTTCCAAATATTTGGAAGTACGGTAACGACACCAATCTCATCCGTTGAATTAAATCTAACGGCTATAAATTAAAAAGGGGTAAAATTATCAAAAAAAATGTATAATGGTTTCTTCATTTACCATGTCACTGAGATATGCATAACATTTCGTTAAGATATGCATATATGTCGCTGAGATGCGTTAAAATGCATAGAAGTATGTCGCTGTAATGAATACAATAAATTGCATATGCCATGTCGCTGAATTCTATTGGCCATATTGCTGAATTGTGAAGGTTCCGTCATTGAGATGCGTTTAAAATCGCAATGAACTTTAAACGGTTCGAACTTAAAACATTGCTGAGATAAATACAATGATGTTGCTGATTGTATTGGCCATGTCGCTGAATTGTATGGGCTCCGTCGCTGAATTGTGTATGCCATGTTGCTGAATTGTATAGACTATATTGCGAATACAACAGATTAAATACCTAAAAAAAATAAAATTACGAAACTAACCCTACAAATCATTTCAACCATTTAATCATGAAATTGATCAACCATTCCACAGATGCAACAAACAATAATTATATTTTAAAGAGACAAAATAACTTAAAACGACCAATCAATTTTTTTTAAAAAAAATCCGCTGAAATTAGTAGCATTTTAGATTTCAACTTATTGTAGTCAAAAAAATGTTCTTGAAATTGTCTGTAACACCCCGGTTTTTGGTAACCCAGGTCGGGATGTCACCGCCACATCTCCCTAGTAAGACACGGTTTCTCCGAGCTTACTAAAGAGATGCAAGGCTAGGTATTGCAGTGTTTAAAATATTTAAAGCATTCAAAATAGCCCATACAATATAAATCGAAAATAATAATAGCATAGCGCAGCGGAAATATTTAGTTTAGTACAGTATCGCAGCGGAAAATTTAAATAGGGCCGACATGGCCAAAACACGGGTTAAACAGGCCCGTTCAGAATATAGTCTAAGTACGAAATTTAAAAGCAAAATAAAAGTTCCCAAAATCCCATGCATGATTCGTGCTCACACATGCTCATTCCACATATTCTGTACAGAAAGGAATAAAAACGGTTTTGATCAGCAAGATTGCTGAGTAAGTTAACACATGCATGATCGTAGGGTTTAAAAGCCATACTTTAATAATTTAACAAAAGCATGATAATAACATAATATTTGGTTTCATATAATCCATATCATATAGCACAATCTAACTCAGGCTCTATTTAATAACACATATCACATGGTTTAATCATAAAAGCCATAATTTTTAAATAAGACATTTAAATAATTTAACTGGACAACACTATAATTTAATCTAGTTTAATTTAATTTAGAATCCCCATTACATTCCCGATTTGGTATTTCAAGTTTCACGATAGAAATCGCGATGTCAACAAGTTTAGCCGGTAGCCCGGCGGCCGCAGCCGTATCAGCCATACCCAGTACCACTCCGGAGCCTCGGGAAACCCATACGGATATTCACGAGAGTGTAGGCTCTAAGTTTCGCCGTTTTGGCAATATCACATTTCAAGTATAGCGCGCGGGGTCACCATCGTCCATTACGGCACGAAGTGAATCGTTAGGGGGCACCCTGCAGAGCACTCACCCCTAATTTTAATTTATCAAGTTTGTAAGGGGATTTAATTTTTAAAATCTGACTTCCAATGTAGCAATTTAGAAATAATATCTCAATTCGTTTCAACCCTAAAGGTAAATTCCATGTTTCAACAAGATTTCAAAATTTCGTTTCGGTAAATCACAGTTTACTCCAAAATTCGTCAAAAATCAGTTTTAATTCCAAAAATTCCAAAATTTCACATCTGACTCGGAAACATCAAGATCTACAACTTTCGTGTTTTAACTTCTTCAATCCGAGATACCTAAGTAGGTCAAAATCGCTAATTTTCGCATAACAAGAAATCTGTCCGAGTTCAATACATCACAGATCAAAGATTTCAGTTTCTACCATATCAATTCAACTCCAAATTTAATGAAATTTGACAGGGATCATCTTAAGACATTTATCTACAACTTTCATGTTCGGCCAAAGATCTAAAACAGCCTAGATCCTATGTCAAAAACGAGATCAAGATCATTCCTAAGTTCTGTCCAAGATTTCAAGATCTAAAATCAAACAGTTCGGTTTCAATGGGTTTTCACCTATCAAATCAACTCCAAAAATTCTCAAATTTTTACAGTAGCTAGGTCTAAGTCTTAGGAACGTTTTTCGTGTTTTAAGTTTTTCCGTTTGAGTTCGTTTTAAAGGTCGGAAAAATTCAACAATTCTGTTGCGTCGGTAAGAAAACAAAAGTAGACAGATTTATGATTCTTGTCAAATCTTTTAGGTTTCGAATGTTTTAAAATCTCCCAAAACCATGTAAGGTTAACTTACAGTGTCTATGAACGTCGGGAATGTCCAATTCGGAGGCGTGGCTTCCAGATCACCGTTTCTCCTCTCCGTTCGTCGGGTTCTACGATCTAGATTCGATACGGGGGTATAGAAAGAAAAAGAAGATGATTAGGATTCGTTTTCGAATCGTTTATTGAATAGAGATTGAACCGAGACTTACCACGACTATGGAGATCTGTTGCGAACTCGTCCACAGCGTTCGTCTTGGTTTCGTGCCTCCGACGACTCCGGATTAGGGTTTCGAACGTATAGAGTGCTTTAGGGTTTCGTAAACTTGTTCGGGGCTCCCAAGGGGCTTATTTATAGAATTCTAAGTCCCTAGGGCGTCCACGGCCGACCTAGAACTCTGGAGTCGAGAGGTGTTCAACCGAAAGTCGAAAAATCCGCGTTCGGGTGAGAGATTCACGCAACAAACGAATCTGTGGGTTGGCGCGGTCGTGGCGCGGCAAACCCCTTCCAGCGCGCGGCCACCGCGCCGTCTACGCCTGGACTTCGGTCCGGGCGGGTCGTGCGATCCGTCGTGCTTTTCCGCCTCTCTTTCGGGTTTCTATCCCTCTATGCTTCCGAATTCCGATTCCCGGGGTATATTCGGGTTCATACCTTCTCTCTAATTTTTATTCTTAGTCCAGTTGGATGTTTTGGACTCGAATACTCGAGTTCATTAGTGTCGGGTTTTGGTGTACCATTTAACCATTTAATTAAATTCCTTTAATTCCTTTTTAAGTAAAAGTCTCATTTCTCATTTCCTTATATTTATTTATTTATTTATTTGCTGGATTGTTTATTTATTTATCGCATTTATTTTATTTATTATTTATTTATTTAATTATTGCTTTATTTTATGTTAGAAAATTCTCGGGTATTACAGTCTACCCTCCTTAAGAATCAACTTCGTCCTCGAAGTTGTGTTTCGGCTTTTCTCGTCTCGTGCTAAGGTCTTGTGTTTGTTTTATTATGTTGTGACTGAACTTAGAATTAAAACTTCTAAGCTGCCTACGTACCCGGTAAAGGGATCAAGCCATAACGTAGTTCAAAAGTTTACAAGATTGCCCGAAACCGAAAAATTAGGGGGGGGTATGACATCCTCTCCCCCTTAAGATTGCAGTTATGTCCCCATAACTGTGTCGGTATCGGTTTGGAACAATGTCGGGTATCGTTCCCTCATGTCGGATTCTACTTCCCAAGTTGCCGTCTCACTTTCGTGGTTTGACCAAAGAACCTTGATCATTTTGATGGTTTTGTTCCTCGTTACTCGTTCCTTAGTATCGAGAATACGCACTGGGACTTCTTCGTAAGTCAAATCTTCATCGAGCTCAATTATCTCCGGTTGAAGTACATGTGTCGGGTCCGGCACATACTTCTTTAGTTGCGAGACATGGAAGACATTATGAACTCGATCTAAGTGTGGCGGTAAAGCCAATCGGTAGGCTAGAGTTCCCACTCGTTCTAGAATTTCGTAAGGTCCTATGTATCGCGGACTTAACTTCCCTCGTTTGCCAAAGCGCATCACCCCCTTCATGGGTGATATCTTTAGCATGACCCTATCTCCCACTTGAAATTCTAGGTCTCGTCGTCTCACGTCGGCATAACTCTTTTGACGGTCTTGAGCGGCTTTCATCTTCCCTTGGATCACTTTGATTTGTTGAGCCATGTCTTCGATAAGTTGTGGTCCCACTACCACGGACTTATCGTTTTCTTCCCAGCTCAAAGGGCTTCGGCACTTTCGTCCATACAATGCCTCGAAAGGTGCCATGCCGATACTCGCATGGTAACTATTATTATAGGAAAACTCAATCAAGGGTAAATGAGATTCCCAATTCCCTTTGAATTCCAACACGCATGCTCTCAGCATGTCTTCTAGTGTTTGGATTGTTCTCTCAGTTTGTCCATCCGTCATCGGGTGGAATGCGGTGCTCATCTTGATTTGAGTACCGAGAGCTTTTTGTAACTCCGTCCAGAAATGAGAGACAAATCTACTGTCTCTATCGGAAATGATATCATGTGGCACTCCATGTCGCCGTACCACATTATCAATGTAGGCTCGGGCCAATTGGTCCATAGTCCACGTGTCTTTCATTGGGATGAATATGGCTGTCTTCGTTAGCCTATCCACAATCACCCAAATCTTGTTCATGCCTTTAGGTGATCGGGGTAATCCCGAGACAAAGTCCATTGAGATGCTATCCCACTTCCAACTTGGAATCTCTAGTGGTTGCATCAATCCTAAGGGTTTATGTCGCACTGCCTTAACCTTTTGGCAGGTGAGACATCTCGCTACGAAATTTGCCACTTCCTTCTTCATTCCCGGCCACCAATAGATCTTCTTCAGATCTTTGTATAGCTTGTCACCTCCGGGATGTACGGAATATGGCGTGTTGTGCCCTTCCTCCATCAACCTTTGCTTCAATTCGGCACATTTAAGAGGCACACACCATCTACCTTTAAAACGGATGCTTCCATCCTCGTGGACAGCAAATCCTATTGCCTTTCCTTCGGCAATATACCCTTTTATCTTCTCGAGTTTCGGATCGCCCGGTTGAGCGAGTCGAATCTCGTCCAATATTGGAGTTTCTACGACCATGGCATTGACCGTTTCTCTCACTGTGCCAGGATGCACAAGTTCTAACTCCAGTCTTGCCAAATCCATGTACAATGCCGGCGGAATTACCAACGAGTTTGTCACGTGTTGGGTTTTCCGACTTAGGGCATCGGCTACCACATTCGCCTTCCCCTCGTGGTACGCTATCTCTAAATCGTAGTCTTTGATAAGTTCCAACCACCTTCGCTGTCTCAAATTCAACTCCTTCTGAGTGAATATATACTTCAAGCTCTTGTGGTCGGTGAACATTCGACACTTCCGCCCATAAAGATAATGTCTCCATATCTTTAGAGCGAAAACGACCGCTGCCAACTCCAGGTCATGTGTCGGATAATTTTCCTCGTGAGGTTTTAGTTGGCGTGATGCATAGGCTACGACTCTCGAGTCTTGCATCAAAACACAACCTAAACCTTCCTTCGAAGCATCGCTATATACTTCGAAGTCACCATTCTCTGATGGTAATGTTAATACGGGTGTGGTTGTGAGTCGTTTCTTTAGCTCTTGAAACGATGTCTCACATGCTTCGGTCCACTCGTATTTTGCTCCTTTCTTAAGTAGCTGGGTCAAAGGACGTGCAATCCTTGAAAAGTCCTTCACGAATCGTCTATAATATCCAGCTAATCCAAGGAAACTCCTTATTTCCGTTGGACTTTTCGGAGTTGCCCACTCCGTCACGGCAGAAACTTTTGCCGGATCCACTGATACTCCATCAGCGGATACTATGTGTCCGAGAAATGCCACTTCTTTCAGCCAGAAGTCACATTTCGACAGCTTGCCGTATAGCTGATTTCTTCGCAGGATCTCCAACACTTGATGTAAGTGCTTCGCATGCTCCTCCTCGCTCTTCGAGTAGATCAGGATGTCGTCGATGAACACTACGACGCACTGATCTAACAATTCTCGGAACACGTTGTTCATGAGATTCATGAACATGGCCGGAGCATTTGTTAACCCGAAGGATAACACTGTGAACTCGTAATGGCCATATCGTGTTCGAAACGCCGTCTTTGGAATGTCCTTCTCGGCAATCCTCAATTGATGATACCCAGATCGCAAATCGATCTTCGAGAATACTGAAGCTCCCTTCAGTTGATCAAACAGATCCTCTATTCTCGGTAGGGGGTATTTGTTCTTAATGGTCACTTGGTTTAGTCCCCGGTAATCTATGCAAAGACGTAGTCCTCCGTCTTTCTTCTTGACAAATAAAACCGGTGCTCCCCAAGGGGACGTACTCGGTCTTATGTAACCTTTTCCCAATAACTCCTCGAGTTGTTCCTTTAACTCCTTCATTTCCAGTGGTGCCATCCGGTACGGAGCTTTCGAGACAGGCTCTGTCCCCGGAATGAGATCTATCGTAAATTCAAGATCTCTCTCAGGTGGCATGCCCGGAACGTCTTCAGGGAACACGTCCGGGTATTCTCTCACCACTGGTATGCTATCAACCTTGTTCTCTTCCGCCTCAAGGTTGTGCACATAGCACGCATAGAGTTCATACCCTTTACGCATCAAGTTACTTAGTTTAAGTGCACTAACGATTTTGTTACTTTTCTTAGGGGGCTGAAAGTAAAAGATCACTCTCTTTCCCCTACTTTTTGACAAGGTGATCTTTTGCTTTTGGCATTCGATCACTGCTTTATACTGGGATAGCCAATCCATCCCCAGTATGATGTCAAAGTCTCTTAAGTTAAATTCTACCAAGTTCGCGAAGAATTCTACGTTCTTTATTACTATAGGAATTCCGTTATATCGTTTAGAGCAAGACACTACTTCTCCAGAAGGCAATTGAATTCCTAAGCTAATTCTCTCGCACTTAGGTAGATCTAACTCAGGCACTATCCTTGATGCAATAATTGAGCAACTAGCTCCGGAATCAAATAAAATTCTAAGGGGTGTATTCAAAACATGAAATGCACCTGCCATCACTTCTCCTTGCGCAGGCACGTCCGCTTGGTTTACCACATTGAGCCTCCCCTCAGGGCGTCCCTGATTGCCCTGCTGATTCCCATTTGGCTGCTGATTTTGCTGTTGGTTTTGATTCTGCGGGGGCGGAGGTCGTTGGTTCTGGTTCTGGTTTTGCGGCCTATTTTGAGGGGGTCTGTACCCTTGGTTATTCCCATTTCGCCCGTTTTGGTTTTGAGGCTGCTCTTGCCCCGCGACCAAATCGTCCCTCTTCGTTATGTTCTCGAGCCTAGTTCGACATTCCCGTCGAACATGACCCATTCGACCGCATCGGTAACAAGCGCCTTGTTGCGGGCATCCCCTTGCCAGATGTGGTCGTCCACATCGCGGGCAAGGCGGTACCGGATCTTCTTGATTGAACCTCCTTCCCGTGTTGGTTTGTTGGGGCCTATTCGACCCTCTGCGCTGCTCGTTCCTTCCAGTGTTATTCTCGTTTCTTGAGTCTCGGCTTCTCTTGTCTTGAGGACCCCTGCTGGACTCCCCACTCACCCTTCTTTTCAGCTGCTGCACGCGTGCTACCGCTACAGCGCGATCGTATACGGCTTGCAAATCGGGGTAGTGTACTCCCGCGATCACTTCACGCACAGACAGGTTCAATCCCATCTCGAACTTCTGTGCCTTTTCCGCATCAGTAGGTACTAGTCTTGGTGCGAACCTCACCAGCTCCTTGAAGCGGGTGTAGTATTCCTGCACCGTTTGGCTTCCTTGCTTCAGCGACAGGAATTCTTCGTACATGGCAGCTTTGGTACTCAAGGGATAGAATCGATCCCTGAGTAGTTCCATCATCTCCATCCACGAATAAGGCTCGTCATCTTCAGTCAGTTTGGCTTGCGTTGCTTGCCACCAGTCATCAGCTTCGCCTCCCAAGTAGTATGAAGCGACATGTACCCTTTCTCCTTCCGGACATTTGACCGCTCCCAGCAGCTTGTCGAAAGTCCGGATCCATTCCTCCAGTTTAGCTGGATCCTCCTCACCAGCATAGTGGGGCGGCTGGTAGGGATTCACCATCGCCAGGTAGTTAGGGCGAGCTTGGGGCGGAGGTACCGCCGCAGCTTGACCCTGGTTGACTTGCGCGTTTCCGAGCGCAATCAACACTTCCTCTATCGTCCTAAGACGATCGCCCACATTGTTCGGTGCGGGGGCGTCCTGCGCACCTTGGGGCTGTTCCCCATCAGGTTGGTTTGGTTCGGTGACGTTTGGTGGTGTTTCAGTAGGTGTTTCAGTGGTGGTTTGGGGAGCAGGTTGGGCTCTGCCTCTTCCTCTTCCTCTGGGTGCCATTCTGGTACAAATAGGATAGTTTAGGACTGATGAATTTAGCATATAGTCTAAGCAATCTCTATGAATGTATATGTGTGTAGTAATTTAGCACGTGGTGCTTTGTTCGAGTTAAGAAGCATCGTCTGTTTTGGGGTTTCATTTTATTTTGTTTTGTTTTGTTTTGTTTTGATTTAAAAAAAATAAATCGGGCATTTTATTTCCTCATAAGAAATTTTAGTACAAAAGTAGAAATATTTTCCTAGCAATACAATGTCTAACAATAGAATCTCTAGTGCCTCATGACGTCTCTCGGTGGGGTAGCAGGATCTTCCTCCGGATCTTCCTCCTCCGAACTCGGCGGTAGTAGGTCGTCAAAGATAGTGTTTAAATCTTGCCCGTGGGCATCGATGTATTCCTTTAGTATTAAGTTTTGTGTAGTGAGGGTTTGGACTTGGCGCTCGAGTTGGTTTATGCGGTGATGATCCGCCTCTCTCAAGTTGCCCATGTGATGTAAATTGGCCTCCAATTGAGCCATACGGTACTTCATTTGCTCTAGGGTTTGGTGGGAATCGAGATGAACGCTCATCATCCTGACCATCAACTGCATCATGTCCTGACTAGCCATCTAGCGCAAGCAAGAGATCTAGGTTAATATTCGCCAAGATTCTAGGTTCGAGTTTCCAAGATTCTAAGTTCAAGTTTCGCCAAGATGCTAAGTTCAAGTTTCGCAAAGATTCTAAGTTCAAGTTTCGCCAAGATTCTAAGTTCAAGTTTCGCCAAGATGCTAAGTTCATAGCAGAGATGCAACATGCATATGCAAATGATATTTCCCCCCAATAATAATTTAATACCCATATATTTTTCCCATGGGTTTTAAAATAAAATTTCTCCATGGAAATAAAAAAAAAAAATTTAAAATTTAAAATAATAGTCAAAATATTAATAATAGTTTAAAAATAATAATGATTTAGAAATAATAGTTTAAAAATAATAGTGGTTTAAATAATGGTTTAAAAATAGTAATGGTTTAAAAACAATAATAATTTAAAAATAGCCGGGCTCTGATACCAACTTGTAACACCCCGGTTTTTGGTAACCCAGGTCGGGATGTCACCGCCACATCTCCCTAGTAAGACACGGTTTCTCCGAGCTTACTAAAGAGATGCAAGGCTAGGTATTGCAGTGTTTAAAATATTTAAAGCATTCAAAATAGCCCATACAATATAAATCGAAAATAATAATAGCATAGCGCAGCGGAAATATTTAGTTTAGTACAGTATCGCAGCGGAAAATTTAAATAGGGCCGACATGGCCAAAACACGGGTTAAACAGGCCCGTTCAGAATATAGTCTAAGTACGAAATTTAAAAGCAAAATAAAAGTTCCCAAAATCCCATGCATGATTCGTGCTCACACATGCTCATTCCACATATTCTGTACAGAAAGGAATAAAAACGGTTTTGATCAGCAAGATTGCTGAGTAAGTTAACACATGCATGATCGTAGGGTTTAAAAGCCATACTTTAATAATTTAACAAAAGCATGATAATAACATAATATTTGGTTTCATATAATCCATATCATATAGCACAATCTAACTCAGGCTCTATTTAATAACACATATCACATGGTTTAATCATAAAAGCCATAATTTTTAAATAAGACATTTAAATAATTTAACTGGACAACACTATAATTTAATCTAGTTTAATTTAATTTAGAATCCCCATTACATTCCCGATTTGGTATTTCAAGTTTCACGATAGAAATCGCGATGTCAACAAGTTTAGCCGGTAGCCCGGCGGCCGCAGCCGTATCAGCCATACCCAGTACCACTCCGGAGCCTCGGGAAACCCATACGGATATTCACGAGAGTGTAGGCTCTAAGTTTCGCCGTTTTGGCAATATCACATTTCAAGTATAGCGCGCGGGGTCACCATCGTCCATTACGGCACGAAGTGAATCGTTAGGGGGCACCCTGCAGAGCACTCACCCCTAATTTTAATTTATCAAGTTTGTAAGGGGATTTAATTTTTAAAATCTGACTTCCAATGTAGCAATTTAGAAATAATATCTCAATTCGTTTCAACCCTAAAGGTAAATTCCATGTTTCAACAAGATTTCAAAATTTCGTTTCGGTAAATCACAGTTTACTCCAAAATTCGTCAAAAATCAGTTTTAATTCCAAAAATTCCAAAATTTCACATCTGACTCGGAAACATCAAGATCTACAACTTTCGTGTTTTAACTTCTTCAATCCGAGATACCTAAGTAGGTCAAAATCGCTAATTTTCGCATAACAAGAAATCTGTCCGAGTTCAATACATCACAGATCAAAGATTTCAGTTTCTACCATATCAATTCAACTCCAAATTTAATGAAATTTGACAGGGATCATCTTAAGACATTTATCTACAACTTTCATGTTCGGCCAAAGATCTAAAACAGCCTAGATCCTATGTCAAAAACGAGATCAAGATCATTCCTAAGTTCTGTCCAAGATTTCAAGATCTAAAATCAAACAGTTCGGTTTCAATGGGTTTTCACCTATCAAATCAACTCCAAAAATTCTCAAATTTTTACAGTAGCTAGGTCTAAGTCTTAGGAACGTTTTTCGTGTTTTAAGTTTTTCCGTTTGAGTTCGTTTTAAAGGTCGGAAAAATTCAACAATTCTGTTGCGTCGGTAAGAAAACAAAAGTAGACAGATTTATGATTCTTGTCAAATCTTTTAGGTTTCGAATGTTTTAAAATCTCCCAAAACCATGTAAGGTTAACTTACAGTGTCTATGAACGTCGGGAATGTCCAATTCGGAGGCGTGGCTTCCAGATCACCGTTTCTCCTCTCCGTTCGTCGGGTTCTACGATCTAGATTCGATACGGGGGTATAGAAAGAAAAAGAAGATGATTAGGATTCGTTTTCGAATCGTTTATTGAATAGAGATTGAACCGAGACTTACCACGACTATGGAGATCTGTTGCGAACTCGTCCACAGCGTTCGTCTTGGTTTCGTGCCTCCGACGACTCCGGATTAGGGTTTCGAACGTATAGAGTGCTTTAGGGTTTCGTAAACTTGTTCGGGGCTCCCAAGGGGCTTATTTATAGAATTCTAAGTCCCTAGGGCGTCCACGGCCGACCTAGAACTCTGGAGTCGAGAGGTGTTCAACCGAAAGTCGAAAAATCCGCGTTCGGGTGAGAGATTCACGCAACAAACGAATCTGTGGGTTGGCGCGGTCGTGGCGCGGCAAACCCCTTCCAGCGCGCGGCCACCGCGCCGTCTACGCCTGGACTTCGGTCCGGGCGGGTCGTGCGATCCGTCGTGCTTTTCCGCCTCTCTTTCGGGTTTCTATCCCTCTATGCTTCCGAATTCCGATTCCCGGGGTATATTCGGGTTCATACCTTCTCTCTAATTTTTATTCTTAGTCCAGTTGGATGTTTTGGACTCGAATACTCGAGTTCATTAGTGTCGGGTTTTGGTGTACCATTTAACCATTTAATTAAATTCCTTTAATTCCTTTTTAAGTAAAAGTCTCATTTCTCATTTCCTTATATTTATTTATTTATTTATTTGCTGGATTGTTTATTTATTTATCGCATTTATTTTATTTATTATTTATTTATTTAATTATTGCTTTATTTTATGTTAGAAAATTCTCGGGTATTACATTGTCAAACAACTATTTTTGACTATTTTATTACTCACATAATTAGTTAACAACTAACGGCAAATTGTCAAATATAGCCAATAATTAATTCTATTTTGACATTTGTAATTAAATAAAATAAATAATTAATTTTTCTAAACAATATTGATTATTTGTTAAAACCTTAATTGAATATAGAGAATGTGAAGTTGATTAAAACCTTAAAATTAAAAATTAAGTTAGAGCAAGTTAAATCTTTTTGAAGTAACCAAAAAGGAAAAAAAATGGTTTTATATAAAATTGATTATAAATATGGTTTTGATCTAAAGAGATAATTATATAATAATAAAATATTTTTTTCTAACAATTGCTTATAGAATAAATTAAAGTACACAACAGATTATATAAAGGAAAGATAAACACAAAAAATGCCATTCAGTTTATGTAGTGTGTATTAATTCTTAGGTTTGGAAGTAATTAAAATTCATGTTATTTTAATGTTATTCACTATAATAATTATATTATTGTAAACTTATTTTTTAAATTGTTCACTAAAAAAAACTTAATTTTTAAATATATTTATAGGATTTATATAATATTGGCATTAATCAAATTAGGTTAATATATATATATGTCATTTATAATCATATATTTTGAAACTTAAATATACTGCTAAAGTTGGAATCTTAATTTGCCCTTCATTGACTCCATTTTTATTATTTTATTTGGAACTTTTTATTTAATAATGTTTTTATTACAGTATTTGATAGTGTTTTTTAATATTAAAATAAGGTTTATTGAAAAATCTGAAATGTATTAAATATGAATAATATATAAATTTTAATTTTTCTGTATAAAGTATTTAAACATAAAAAGAAGTAGAATTATTTAAATAAATTTGAGTACACTATAAATCCTTAACCAAATTTTACATTGGAAATTAACAATTTAGCAAATAATATGTCATAACAAAATATGGAGAACAAATTAAACAATGACTATTTATCTCCATTCTCTTTATATCGAAATCAATAATCACCTAAAATAAACAAAATTTTTTTTTTGATGAGCCGAGGCCTGGAAAGAAGATACAAAGGAAAGAAAAAAGCAGAAAGAAAGCAAGCTACACTACAACTGAAGGGCCAAAACAGCCCGCAAGTCACAGCGGGGATCAGTCAGGGAGGACATCTGTAATAAACCGAATATAATGTGTCCCAAATCAATAAATAAACAAATTCAAATTGTTTTGAACTACGTAATGACTTGATCCCTTCACAGGGTACGTAGGCAACTTGGAAATTTCAATTCTGGGTTCAGTCAAATAATATCAAACAACAAAACACAATGATACAATCGCAATCAATCAATCGGTCAATAAGTCGCGCAACTTCGGGGACGAAGTTGATTCTTAAGGAGGGTAGATTGTAATACCCGAGAAATCGCCATCGAAAATTTAAATCCAAAATTAAAGAATTGGATTTAATTATTAAAACCGAAATAATTCCGAGAGAGCGGAATTAATTATTTATCGGAAGATAGCAACTCGAAACGAGTTTATCAAATTGTCCCAACGATCACGGATAATTCCCACATTATGATTTTTATTTTTTTTTTGAAGATAAGAAATCTTAATATTAAAAAAAAAATTTGTTACTGTAGCACGTGGATACTGTAGCACTACTGTAGCACGTGCGGGTACTGTAGCAGCCGATCACTTGTCGGATTTTTGTCCCTTTAATGTCCAAAATACACCCCCAACACCCCATTATCATCCTTTCAAATCCCTTCCTCATCCCAAACTCTCCCAAAGCCAAAACACCTTTCCGACGAACTTCCGGCGAACTTCCGGTGACCTTCCGGCAACCAAATCCGACCGAGAAAGTGTGTAGATCAAGGATCACAGTGCTTAGATCTTTGGTAAGTAGTATCTTAGGTTCTCAATCTCGTTTTTCCTCTCAAATCCCCAATCTAACTCTTGAATCGTTGATTGCAAATACGTTCGTGGCCAAAGTCGGGAACTTTGCGTTTCTAGATCCGTTCGTAGGATTTTGGACGAGCCGAACGACCCTAGGACGACTCAAGAACACAATCTCTGTAAGTTAACCTTACTATGGTTTTGGGTGACTTAAAATGCAACCAAACATAGAGATTTAGAAACTCTAAAATCTGTCAATACGAAAAACCCCCGGCGCAGCGTTTTCGTATGAATTTTTCGAACCCCTAAAACTGCTCAAACGGAAAAACGCAAAACATGAAAAACTTTTCTAAGACATAGATCTAACTTCTTTAAAATTTTCATAATTTTTCATTGTGTTATGATATCCGAAAACGACCTCCAACAAACCTGCCCTAAAAGTCAAACTTGATACTGTGACAGATTTGAAATTGGACCAAAACCCCTACTTCAAGAGTTCAAACCGAAAAACTCAAAACTAGGATTTTGATCCTAAGATCTTAAGCTATACTGTGTAAAAATTTCAGAGATTTTTATCGAGTTTTGATACCCCAAATCGTGTCGGACATATTCTGCGTTTTTAAAGAATTTTCAAAAGTTGACAGTTTCCTTAACCGAACTTGATGAGCATATTTCTATCATTTCTAGTCCGAACTTGTAACACCCCGGATTTGATCACCCAGGCCAGGGCATTACCGCCACACCTTTCTAAACAAGACACGAACCAAGTCGAGCTTATTCAGAAAGATGCTAAGGCTAAGTTGTACCAAATTTTCAAAACAATTTAAAATCCATTCAAATATACCCGAAGTAAAATCAATTCAGAGTATCACATGCATGAAAAATAAATAATAACAGTGCGGAAGCAAAATAGGGCCAAACAGACGGCCAAAACCAAAGTTCAATGTCCAAGTCCAATACGAGAAATTTAAAAATAAATTTAATGCGACAAGTCCTTTCTTCATAAAATCCCATCCCGGCATGCCATAACTTACTCTGCGAAAATAGAAAACAACAATTTATCAGTACAAACGGTACTGCGTAAGTTAATGTATAGCATGACAAACTTTAAAGTTTTAGAAGAGTAATAAAAAGACGGAATTTTAATATCTAAAATAAACGAGTAATATACTTTACGGAAATTCTTCACTATACCACATGTATAATTACCAATGTTCATTTTGATCGAGGACATCCAAAAATTACCCGCTTGGGCACTTATGTCCACAAACCGCCGGTATCAACGATCCTGGGCCTTAGCCGTTTGAGATCAATTACCCGCTTGGGCACTTATGTCCACAAGCCGACGGTATCAACAAATGTGAGAGTAGCGGACCCTATACAGACACACTCCGGAGCCCTAGGTAACCCATACAGATACACCTAGGAGTATAGACTCATACAAACACGCAACAATATTTCCTTGGCGCCGTTTTGGCCACCAAAAAGAGGGGGCGGCCCAACGAGCCCACGCCAAGTGCACTTACCCTCCAAAATTGGGCATCTAACTCGATCAAAACTCACAAAGTTTCAAAATTCACATTTTAACCATTACAACCCATGACTACATTTCCAGAATTCATAAGATTCACAAAAGAGTAGCAATTGACTCATTAATCATCCAAACGTACGAAAACAAGTTTACCGGTAAAGAACACACCGTAGCAGTTTTCGAATTCGCACTAGGAAATGTAGTAAAACTTTGTAGAAATTTCTGAAAATTTTACAGGTACTAGGAGACATCAAAATAAGCGTTTTTCTCAGAAATAGGCCTTACCAAATTCGGACTCTAAGTAGCCTAAAAAAATCATTTCAGAAACTCATTTTTCAAAGGTGCAGAAATCACTGTTCACTTGACCACAGTTTCTTTTAAAATCCATAACAATTCGAAGAATGATCCAAAAATTCTGAAATTTCACAGGAATAAACTAGACACATAGATGAACAATTTTCATGAAGAAACTAACCATAAAAAACGATCGTAGCTAGGAGTAATACGGACTACAAAACTGAACATGCTATGAAACGAAATCTGTCATCCTGAACTCAGAAAATACCAGACGTTTTTTCGACGCTCAAATCAAGTCCAAAAATTATGAAAATTTACAGAGATCGTCTTTAAGGTGTTAGGAACATATTTAATTTAGAAAAGTTTTCCCAAAAATGAATGGATCTAGACGAAAAATGCACAACAATAAAATCTACTCGGAAGAAACCCTAGAAGACAGTTTTGGCATAGGATGAAAATCGAACTATAACTAAGTGAATACTCCATCAAAACCTCTAAAATTCGAGATGCACAACACTAACTTACTTCTCAAGAGTGTAGTGTCGAAATCCTCCTTGGTTGTACTCCCAAAATCGTCCGGAACAGCCTCTCTCTTCCAAGATCTACCGAATGAATCCTATTTTGAAATGTTTGGAGAAATACTAGATGTTAGGGCTTAGAATCCGACCCTATGATCAAGGATTTGGATTGGAACACTTACCTAGACGTAGAAGAATGGATGGAAACCTTCCAACTCGTCCAAGAACTCAGGAACAAGAAGAATAGCCTTCAACTCTCACCAACACTCAAGAAGAATGGAATTTTCGGAGGAATGGTTTGATGGAGGTTTTTGGGACTGATAACAAGTTGTAATGGCTGAATTGAGAGTTCCAATTGAGGCTTTGATGACCCTGGGAAGTAGGGAAATCATAATGGCAATCAAATCCCGAAATTACACCCCCAAATCCTATCCATTCCACCTAACACACACCATGGTTCACCCCACCAACTTTGGTGCATGCACTCCCTAAAATCTAACTATGTAGAGTTCTAGAAGCTTCCAAATTCATCCCAATGGAGTCTCAATACACCCCCAAAGTCTGAGACATGTTTGTGGTTCAATTCCATGAACCAAGCTCGCCATAATTGCTCCAAAATACAAGAAACGCGTAGCAGCGTTTCAAAACGCTGCTATTGAGGTGGTGGCGCGCTGGTGGCGCGCCACCGCGCGGCCACCGCGCCACCACCAGGCTGCGGCCAATTTTTAATTTTTTTTTATATGATTTTTAGTCTTTAAAAATCATACATGGATTATTCATACATGGATTATCCATTATTGTTGGATAATCCGATAACTCTCTTCGAGTTGCTATCGTCCGAAAATGTTTAATTCCGCTCTTCCGGAATTATTTCGGTTGCGATAGTTAAATCCAATTAATTAATCCAATTAATTAATTTCCGGATTTATTACTCGATGTTGATTTCTCGGGTATTACAGTCTACCCTCCTTAGAAATCAACTTCGTCCTCGAAGTTGGGTCGCACTTCGGAAGAAAAAAATAATTGGCACGAAGAAATTATTGAGGCGTGCAATTTAAAATTCTTACCTCAATTCGCGACGACTTTGCGCGGGGTGTCACATCCTCTCCCCCTTAGGACTGCAGTTATGCCCCCATAACTGCTCCTGAGTCGCTTCGGAAAAGGGTTGGATATTTCTGCTTCATATCCGCTTCCAATTCCCATGTTGCTTCCTCAGTGCCATGATTTGACCATAGGATCTTCACCATCCTCACAGTCTTGTTCCTGGTGACCCTTTCCTTGACATCAAGTATCTCGATCGGATACTCTTCGTATGTCAGGTCGTCATCTAGCTCAATCACGTCGGGTTGCAACACGTGAGTTGGGTCGTGCACGTACTTCTTCAATTGAGAAACGTGAAATACGTTGTGCACTCGCGACAACTCTGGTGGAAGTGCCAAACGATAAGCTAAGGTGCCTACGCAATCCAGAATCTCATACGGACCGATATAGCGAGGGCTCAGCTTTCCTCGTTTACCGAATCGCATCACCCCCTTCATGGGCGATACTTTCAGCATGACCTTGTCTCCCACCTCAAATTCCAACTCTTGCCGCCTAGTGTCGGCGTAGCTCTTCTGCCTGTCTTGTGCGGCTTTCATTTTCTATTGAACCACCTTGATTTTGCTGTTCATATCCTCAATGAGTTGCGGTCCAACAACTATCGAATTATCATCTTTCGTCCAGCACAACGGACTGCGACACTTTCGTCCATAAAGCGCTTCGAATGGTGCCATGCCAATGCTAGCGTGATGACTGTTGTTGTACGAGAATTCAATCAACGGCAAGTGGTCTTCCCAACTTCCCTTGAATTCGAGTACACACGCTCTTAGCATGTCCTCAAGCGTCTGAATCGTGCGCTCAGTCTGACCGTCCGTCATTGGATGAAATGCTGTGCTCATCTTGATTTGGGTACCTAAGGCTTCTTGTACTTTAGCCCAGAAGTTGGAGATGAACCTACTATCTCGGTCTGAGATAATATCGTGCGGTACTCCGTGCCTTCGGACCACGTTCTCGATGTATGCCTTAGCTAGTTGATCCATCGACCAATTTTCCTTCATTGGTATAAAAATGGCGGTTTTCGTTAACCGATCAACTATTACCCAAATTTTATTCATTCCTCGGGGAGATCTTGGCAACCCCGAAACGAAATCCATGGAGATGCTGTCCCACTTCCAGCTTGGGATCTCCAATGGTTTTACCAAACCTAACGGCTTTTGTCTCACTGCCTTCACCTTCTGGCAGGTTATACACTTGGCCACAAAGTCGGCAACATCCTTCTTCATCCGTGGCCACCAATAGATTTTCTTCAAATCTTTGTACAACTTATCCCCACCAGGGTGGACTGAGTAAGGTGTACTGTGGCCTTCTTCCATGAGTCTTCTCTTCAGTTCCTCGCACTTATGAGGAACGCACCATCTTCCTTTAAAACGGATACTTCCGTCTTCATGGATCATGAATCCTACCGTCTTTCCTTCACCTATTTTTCCTTTGATCCTCTGGAGATTCTCGTCGTCCGGCTGGGCTTCTCGAATCTCGTCAAATACGGTAGATTCAAATGTTATGGCGTTCACTGTCTCCACCACGGTCCCATAATGGACTAGTTCAGTATCTAACTTAGCTAGGTCCATATACAGTCCCGAAGGTAGAATGAGTGTGTTCGTCGTGTGCCTCGTCTTGCGACTCAACGCATCCGCTATGACGTTCGCCTTGCCTTCATGGTAGGCTATATCCAGATCGTAATCCTTGATCAGCTCGAGCCATCTCCTCTGCCTCATATTTAACTCTTTCTGAGTAAATATATACTTGAGGCTCTTGTGATCTGTAAACATCCGACAAGTTCGTCCATATAGATAGTGTCGCCAGATCTTAAGAGCGAACACTACCGCTGCTAGTTCCAAATCATGTGTCGGGTAGTTTACTTCGTGTGTCTTGAGTTGCCTTGATG
The DNA here is from genome assembly GCA_030278955.1 of Hygrophila difformis. Classification (NCBI taxonomy): domain Eukaryota; kingdom Viridiplantae; phylum Streptophyta; class Magnoliopsida; order Lamiales; family Acanthaceae; genus Hygrophila; species Hygrophila difformis. The sequence goes on from JAOANR010000002.1 coordinate 30,251,821, forward strand.
CATAAGCAATCACTCTATGGTTTTGCATTAGCACGCAACCGAGACCTTCTTTCGAGGCGTCGCTGTACACCTCATAATCCTCAGACTCTGATGGCAATGCTAAAACCGGTGCTGATGTGAGTCTCCCCTTAAGCTCACGGAATGACTGTTCACACTCAGCTGACCAATCAAACTTCAATCCTTTCTTCAGCAATTGGGTCATCGGTCTCGCAATTTTTGAAAAGTCTTTCACAAATCTTCGGTAGTATCCGGCTAGTCCTAGGAAACTTCTTACCTCAGTCTGGTTTGTTGGTGCCGGCCAATCAGACACTGCCGATATCTTCGCCGGGTCGACTGATACTCCTTTAGCCGATACTATATGACCTAGAAAAGCGACTTCATTCTTCGAAAACTCGCACTTAGACAGTTTCTCGTAGAGTTGATTTTTCCTCAAAAGTCCGAGTACTTGGTGCAAATGACTACGATGCTCTTCCTCATTCCTCGAGTAAACTAGGATGTCGTCGATGAATACGACAACACATGAGTCTAGTAACTCTCGGAAAACGCTATTCATGAGGTTCATGAATACTGCGGGAGCATTAGTCAGACCGAAAGACATTACGGTAAATTCGTAGTGTCCATATCTTGTTCTGAATGCTGTCTTGGGTATATCGTTCTCGGCGATACGCAATTGGTGGTATCCCGACCTTAGATCAACTTTCGAAAATACCGACGCTCCTTTCAGTTGATCGAAGAGATCTTCGATCCTAGGTAGCGGGTACTTGTTCTTAATCGTCAATTGATTAAGACCTCTGTAGTCGATGCACAATCGGAGTCCGCCGTCCTTCTTTTTCACGAACAGGACTGGAGCTCCCCATGGTGACGTGCTCGGCCGAATATATCCCTTTGATAACAACTCCTCAAGTTGTTCTTTCAGCTCCTTCATCTCAGCAGGCGCCATGCGATATGGTGCCTTTGACACCGGTTCGATTCCGGGTACGAGTTCGATCGTAAACTCAACTTCCCGCTCAGGAGGCATTCCTGGGATATCCTCCGGGAAGACATCTGGGTATTCGTTCACGACGGGGATACTGTCGATCTTGCTCTCTTCGCCTTCCAGATTATGCACGTAGCATGCGTACAGTTGGTATCCCTTCTGCATGAGATTGCATAACTTTATTGCATTTACTACCTTGGCACTCTTTTTCTGAGGCTGCATGTAGTAAATGACCTTCTTTCCGCGACTCTTCGCCAACGAGATCTTCTGCTTCTGGCACTCGATTATAGCCTTGTATCGCGTCAACCAGTCCATTCCCAAAATGATGTCGAAATCCTTAAGGTCAAATTCTATGAGATTCGCAAAGAATTCAGTGTTCTTGATTACTATCGGGATCCCGTCGTATCGTTTGGAACACGATACTACCTTACCCGATGGTAATTGGATTCCTAAGTTAATGTTATTCGGCGCTGGTAGATCTAACGCAGATATAATTCTCGTGGAAATCAAAGAGCAACTCGCTCCTGAGTCAAATAAGACCTTGACAGGTACGCTTAAAGCAGTAAACGTACCTTCGATCACATCACCTTGAGCAGCTAAGTCCGCTTGATTGATCACATTCAGGCGTCCTACTGGCCTGCCTTGATTCCCGTGCTGGTTTGGATTCTGAGGTGGCCTCTGTGCCTGCGGAAACCTCTGTCCTTGGTTGTCCTGCTGGTTTGGTCCAGCTGGCCTGTTTCCCTGAGGACGGTTTATCAGGTCCAACCTTTTGTCAATGCGGTCCTCCCTCGTCCGGCACTCCTTTTTCATATGGCCCTCTCGGCCACAACGGTAACAATGCCCCGGTCTTGGGCATTCACGCACCAAGTGCGGAATGTTGCATTCCTGGCATCTGGGTATGAAGGCGCCCTGGTTATCCGGCCTCCGATTTCCTTGGCCTCCTCGATTGAACTCTCTATTATCTGGCTTCCTCTGACCATCATTTCTTCCGTGGTCATTTCCCCTTCTGAAGTGATTTCCAGTGTTATTGTTCCGACTTTTCTTATCAAAGTTGTTTAGGCCCTTGCTCGTCTCTCCATGGTCCTTGCGCTTCAGCTGTTGCACTCGTGCAATTGCCACTGCACGATCGTAAACAGCCTGCAGAGTTGTGTGCTGTCCGCCAACCAAGATCTCTCTGATGCTGAGGTTCAGCCCCATCTCAAATTTCTGAGCTTTATCAGCATCGGTTGGTACCAGCCTTGGAGCGAAACGGACGAGCTCTTTAAACTTCGCATAGTATTCTTGAACTGTCTGGGTGCCTTGACGGAGATTAAGGAATTCCTCATACTTAGCAGTTTTCGTACTGAGGGGATAGAACCTTTCCCTCATCATCTCCTTAAACTCCTCCCAGAAATAGGCGTGTTCGCCATCGGCAAGTCCTCCTTGGTGGTGTTGCCACCATTCGTCAGCTTCTCCACTTAAATAGTATACGGCCACTCCAACTTTCTCGTTTGCGGGACACCTGACGGCAGTAAGCAGCTTGTCAAAAGTCCTTAGCCAGTCTTCCAGCTTTGCGGGATCCTCCTGTCCCTCATAATGGGGCGGCTGGTAAGGATTTACCATCGCCAAATAATTTATTCGAGCTGCTGGGGGTGGCACTGCTGCCTGTGCTTGATTAACTTCCGCGTTTCCTAAGGCAATGAGGACTTGCTCAACTGTCCTCAGTCGTTCATCCATTGCGTTAGGAGCAGGGTTAGGTTGACCTTCTGGATTCGGCGGGTTTGCACCAACTGGAACATTAGCGTTCCCTGGAATCTCAGCTCTAGGTCTCCCTCTGGGCGGCATTCTGATGACCAAACATGCAGATGTTAGATTCGCGGTTAGATGAAAGTTAATAGTCGAGTTAGACTATGGTCAGAATCCTATCTCCAAAACTCTAGGTGCGAAAGGAAAACCGAAATGGCAAGAAGGAAGAACACTAAGTACGAAATTCCATAGAAAAAATGCTTTAACAGCGAGGATTACATCATGATATACTACTAAGTTATCACTACGAAAAATGTGATAACGATACGGTAACAAGATGTGAATACACTAATACGCAATATACGGAATCAGAAAACTAGCAAAAACAAGTAAAGAAGTCCATCTCGGAAATCGCATACAACTCCTAAAGCAAGTAATCCGGGGAGTAGCCGAGCATCCTACGATCGGCCTCTACCTCCTCGTCAGTGTCAAGAGGCAGTGGAGGGTTCTCCACAACCTCCTCGGGGTCCTCTTCTTCAACGTTGATAAACTCATCCGGATCAAACTCCTCCTCCTCTTCCATCTCTGGCTCAGGGTTAAGCTGGTTTTGCAACCCAACTATGACCTCCTCCAATGCAAATATGCGTCCCTGCAACATGTGCACGTGGTGTCGGCAATCCTCAAACTCAGCTGCAAGAGCATCGTGGCGAGCGGCCATCTGGTTACTCCTAATAGTCATAGCCTCCATCCTCTCTTCTATTGCCACAATCCTATTCCTATCGTTTGCGGCATCCCTAGTAATATGGCGAAGTTCATGCGTGATATCGGACATAGAGCACAACAAGCGCATGATGGAATCCTGTAATCTTGGGTCGGCCATCTAACATGCAAATTTTTACATTAAGGGATATGCCACACATAAAAATAATTTTGTTAATGCACATGCTTCCCCCCAAAAATAGTACTAATTTTCAAGACTTGTCGAATTTGCGAGATATACCTTTCCATGGGTTTTAAAAATAAAGTTCCCTTTTTCCATGGAAATAATACTCAAAATGCTTAAAAATAATATTGAATAATTTAGGCCTCTATAGTGGGCCGAAAAATAATAGCTTTAAAAAATTTTCGGGCTCTGATACCACTTTGTAACACCCCGGATTTGATCACCCAGGCCAGGGCATTACCGCCACACCTTTCTAAACAAGACACGAACCAAGTCGAGCTTATTCAGAAAGATGCTAAGGCTAAGTTGTACCAAATTTTCAAAACAATTTAAAATCCATTCAAATATACCCGAAGTAAAATCAATTAAGAGTATCACATGCATGAAAAATAAATAATAACAGTGCGGAAGCAAAATAGGGCCAAACAGACGGCCAAAACCAAAGTTCAATGTCCAAGTCCAATACGAGAAATTTAAAAATAAATTTAATGCGACAAGTCCTTTCTTCATAAAATCCCATCCCGGCATGCCATAACTTACTCTGCGAAAATAGAAAACAACAATTTATCAGTACAAACGGTACTGCGTAAGTTAATGTATAGCATGACAAACTTTAAAGTTTTAGAAGAGTAATAAAAAGACGGAATTTTAATATCTAAAATAAACGAGTAATATACTTTACGGAAATTCTTCACTATACCACATGTATAATTACCAATGTTCATTTTGATCGAGGACATCCAAAAATTACCCGCTTGGGCACTTATGTCCACAAGCCGCCGGTATCAACGATCCTGGGCCTTAGCCGTTTGAGATCAATTACCCGCTTGGGCACTTATGTAAATGTGAGAGTAGCGGACCCTATACAGACACACTCCGGAGCCCTAGGTAACCCATACAGATACACCTAGGAGTATAGACTCATACAAACACGCAACAATATTTCCTTGGCGCCGTTTTGGCCACCAAAAAGAGGGGGCGGCCCAACGAGCCCACGCCAAGTGCACTTACCCTCCAAAATTGGGCATCTAACTCGATCAAAACTCACAAAGTTTCAAAATTCACATTTTAACCATTACAACCCATGACTACATTTCCAGAATTCATAAGATTCACAAAAGAGTAGCAATTGACTCATTAATCATCCAAACGTACGAAAACAAGTTTACCGGTAAAGAACACACCGTAGCAGTTTTCGAATTCGCACTAGGAAATGTAGTAAAACTTTGTAGAAATTTCTGAAAATTTTACAGGTACTAGGACACATCAAAATAAGCGTTTTTCTCAGAAATAGGCCTTACCAAATTCAAAAAGAGATATTTTTGAAGCGTGAATTTAATTAGGTAAATCCTAGTGGATTACCTTTAGGGAATTAAAAACTTTTAAAGGACCATTAAATTAACCGTAAGTATCGAACTATAGTACGATTTATTTAAATCCATATAATTAGTTTTAACTATTTAGTCGGAATTTGAAATAATTAGTTACATTTAAATATAGATCATCGGTAGTGAATTCGAAAAGTTATTTAACTACGAATGAGACTTAATTAAACTAATGCGAATAATGAGCTGATGAACTTATAAGAAAATATCCGATTTTATTATTAATGGAGGAGCTTACTAAATCTTTAAAATACCAACTCAAATTAATTTAGTCTGGACTAGTAAGTTGCAGACTATTTGATAAAAAGGAAGTATTATCAGCTTTGAAACGAATTGAAGTATTGGATAAGAGTTAAGGTGAACAATTAATCACCATAATTCAATTTAAAATACTTAGTCAACTAAATTATGGGATTCATGAGCGGCCAGATCCTAAATAAACAAATTGCTTAATTACTAAACCCCAAGATTTGGACTATTTTTGCTAATGGATCAAGTTAATTAAAATTTAAGTACATTTAATTTATAAGCGATCGGACTAGATGTTATTAGGCTCGAATTATTTTGATAGTAGACCCACTATTAGGTAATATAAACCCACCAGTCCACTAAACTACATTATGCACTTTAAAACTACGAATTTAATTAAAAGCTTATTATTTGGGTTTGAGCTCAGGGATAATTAAAGACGAACAATGCGATGATAATTTCGGGCGAATCATACCTATCCCAAATTCTTCTATAAGTTGTTTTTGAGTATTGGAGTAAATAATATTAAACTTGGATTAAATTATAGAAACAAGTCCGTATAATTAAAATTACAAAGACTTAACAACAAATTGATGAAATATTAGAGTCTAAATAAATATTACTAGGCATGAGCAAAGTGATTAAATAAATAACCACGGACGGAATAAAACACTTACCAACAACCGATTAATCAATCAGCTAAGAAACGCAATAGTTTGAGTGAATCGAAGATCACCCCTTTCTTTCTCTCTCTCGGCCGATTGGCCCTCCCTTTCTCCCGTTCTATTCCCAACTTTTCGACTCTTACACAATAACCCCATTATAATCCTAAAGGTTAAATAATTGCAAAAAGGCCCTTCCACTCTCTATTGAAACAAAGGGACCCCATCCGGACTTGAATGTAGAATAACCAAATATCAAAATATTTAAACAGTCCAGTTTAATTAAATCGGGTCATTACATTGGGTATGTTTAAAGATATTGGATAAGTATTAAACAAGGATAAAATTATAGAGGTTAAAATCCTTATAATTAAAATACTTGATCCATTTAATTATCGAAAATAGTCCGACTTCTAAATATATGATCCCGAATTTGAAGAATTGAGGATTTGGACTATTTGGCCAGCGGTACCAATTAATAATTGATTCGAACACGTTAAATCAAGTCAATTAATAAGATTATGAGTTTTAAGGAATTATTAGGTCTATAATTCAAGATAATTAGGTGATTAAGTCCAACACATTAAATTACATGGGTGAGAATATTGAAAATTATTAAGTCCGCAATTAGACAAATTAAGTCAATAATTTAAATTAATTAGTGGGTTAAATCAAGATTGGGATTAGAATTAGGCCAATTAAATTAATAAGTCCAATAAACCAATTGGGAGAATAAAAGAAACAAAATAGATGGAGCCCAACCCAAAAGCCCAATATCTAACCCTAAAACCCATTAACCCACACAAAACCCTAACCCTAAAAATTAGGGTTACTGCCGCCGCCCTCGCCGGAGTCCGGCGCCGTCATCACCGCCGGCAGCTCTCCGGCGACTCCTCCGGCAGCCGCCGCCTCCGCCATTCAACACCATTTTCCCCAAAATCCTCCCCACCTCCGGCGACCACCCCTTAAGTCCCAAACTCCGGATCTTGAGCCGTCACCACCTCCGATGGCCACCACCGCGGCCCTGACCACCACAGCCGCACTACCCCTGCGCCTCCACCGCCCACCTCCATTTTCGCCACCACCGCACCACCACACACCCGCGGCCGCAGTCACCATCCTCTCCCAAATCCGAACACCTGCTACCTTCAATCGAACCACCACCACAACCGCCCCAAAATTCCCCATATCCACCGCGCGCGGCCGCCGGTTTCCGATCTCACCGCCACATAACACCCCTACATCCTCCATTCCCAAAATCAAGCACCAATAATTCAACCAACACCACAAAACAAAATAAATAAAAGTGAAGGGAGAAGGAGATAGAGACAACAATAACAAGAAAAATAGGGAGGGGGCGCCACTGCCGGCACCATCCCATCACCGGAAGCCGCGGCTGTCCCATCCTGTCGCCATCCCGTCGCGGCCGCCACGCCGCTGCCTTGTCAAACAGCCGCCCGGAGTCCACGCTGTAGTGTTGTACTTATAACACCCCGTAAAATTTCTAAATAAAAATTTAGATTCTAATAAGTAGGTATTCAAAATTTCTTATAAATTAAAATTTTTGGAGGATTAAAAAGAGATATTTTTGAAGCGTGAAATTAATTAGGTCAATCCTATTGGATTGCTTTTAAGGAATTGAAAAACTTTTAAAGGACCATTAAAATAACCAATAAGTATCGGATTATAGTATGATTTATCTAAATCCATGCAATTAGTTATAACTATTTAGTCGGGATTTAAAATAACTAGTTACATTTAAATGTAGATCCTCAGTAGCGAATTCGAAAAGTTATTTAACTACGAGTAAGACTTAATTGAACAAATGCGAATAATGAGTTGATGAACGTGTAAGAAAAATATCCGATTTTATTATTAAAGGGGTAGCTTACTAAATCTTTAAAATACCAAATTAAATTAATTTAGTCTGGACTAGTAAGTTGCAGACTATTTGATAAAAAGGAAGTATTATCAGCTTTGAAACGAAAAGAAGTATTGGATAAGAGTTAAGGTGAACAATTAATCACCATAATTCAATTTAAAATACTTAGTCAACTAAATTATGGGATTCATGAGCGGCCAGATCCTAAATAAACAAATTGCTCGATTACTAAACCACAAGATTTGGACTATTTTTGCTAATGGATCAAGTTAATTAAAATTTAAGTACATTTAATTCATAAGCGACCGGACTAGATGTTATTAGACTCGAATTATTTTGATAGTAGACCCACTATTAGGTAATATAAACCCACGAGTCCACTAAACTACATTATGCAATTTAAAACTACGAATTTAATTAAAAGCTTATTATTTGGGTTTGAGCTCAGGGATAATTAAAGACGAACAATGCGATGATAGTTTCGGGCGAATCATACCTATCCCAAATTCTTCTATAAGTTGTTCTTGAGTATTGGAGTAAATAATATTAAACTTGGATTAAATTATAGAAACAAGTCCGTATAATTAAAATTACAAGACTTAACAACAAATTGATGAAAATTTATGGATTTTGGGATTAAATTATTAAGAGGGTCTAAATCCAACAAATTAAATTACAAGTGTTAGATTATTAAAAAATCGTTAAGTCCACAAGTTAGACCAATTAGACCAATTAAATCCATAACCTAAATTAATTGGTTAATCAAGTCCTTACAATTAAATTTAAATGCTAGACCCGTTTGATTGTTAAAAATTGTCCGACTTTTAATTAAGGACGGTCCCAAATTGGAGAAGATAGAGTCTCGAATTATTTCGACTAGCGGTATCGATTAGAAGAAGATTCAAGCTCACTAAACCCATTGGATTAAATGACATGAACATTTGAGCTTGATTAATCTATTATAATTAAAATACTTAACCCATCGCGGCATCACCCGATTATTAAATAGTGGTTGTCCCGAGTTTAGAGAATTGAGAATTTTGGACTACTTGGCTAACGGTGATAATTAATAATTGATTTAAGTCCATTAAATTAATTCAATTCATAGGATTATGAGTTTTAAGTAATTATTAGGTCCATAATTCAAAATAATTAGTCAAATAAGTCCAACACATTAAATTATATAACTGTGAGATTATTACAATTATTAAGTCCATAATCAAAAATTAATAGCTATTTAAGTCCATTATGTAGAGTTGGGCCAATTGTATTAAATGGTCCAATATGCAACACCAAGGAATTGATTAAGCCAAACTACACTAAGCCCAAGCCCAACCCTAAAACCAACCCTAACCCTAAACCTAACCCCCAGCCGCCTCCGGCGCCGCCCTCGCCGCCGGCAGACCTCCGGCGGGACTCCGGTCGCCGCCCCTGCTCCACCACCGCACATAGACCACCACCAAATCTCCTCCCTGTTCCGTTTCCAACCTCCGCAGCCACCACCTCCGCCGCCCCTGCTCCACCGGCCTCTGTCCACCACAATTCTCAAAGTCTCCACCATTTCAAAACCATTCCACCACCACCACTACCGAATCTCCCTCTTCCCTCCATCCACAACACCGTCGTCTCGCTCGCGCCACCACCACCGCGGGCCTCCCCTCCATTTTCCCCCATCTCCAAATCGCCACCGCCACCCTCCGGCCTCCATCCCTTCTCCGATCTCCACCTCCATCCTCCTCCAAGACCCAAATCGGCACAAGGGAGGCCGAGCCACCCCTCTGCCGCCACTGTTCAAGCGCCCTCCGGCCACCACCACCTCCCAAAATTTCAAAAAAACCAAACAACCACCAAAAAGAAAATCCGGAGATCAAAATGGATCAACAAAAATAGAAAAAGATGGAGAGATCCGAGAGAGACAGTGAGAGGGAGAGACGAGAGAGGAGAGGGAGGCCGCCGCTGCCGTCGCTGCCCCGCCTGTCGCCGCCTCGTCGCCGGCGCCACGCCGGGGAGTGTGCTTCCCTGCTGCATTGAATGACCCAAAGGTGTGAGATGGGATTGAACAGATTGAAGGAGAACAAAAAAAAATGGAGAAAGGCTTGTGGTGTGTGGGTAAGAAGAGTAGAACAAAGAAATACACAATGGGGCAAAGGGGGGTGGCGTGAGGAAAGGGGATGTACTGCCTCGAAAGATGAAAAGGTGGATTGACATAAATTAATTGAGATCTGTTGGGTATTACAGGTGATGAGTGGAGGGCTATTATTCTCAAATCCTACGGATTTTTGAGCTCATTGTTACGGGGGCTGGTCTGGGTATGGGTCGGCTGCCCAACTCCTACGTAGCTGTTGCACTTAATCGCCACACGGGGACTCTTGGGGCTATCCAGGCGATTCCATATCTGATTCCAGTGGTGGGTTACGAGGAAATTTCTTACCTCCCCCACACCCTTGCGTGTATGTGAGATTTGGGCCCCGTTTGGGCACCTGCACATCACAGTGGCTGAGATACTACTTCTCGGTAACACCATATTGCTGTATTATCTGTTCCCGGGTTTAGATTAATATTGTCTATATGTATAAATTATTCTCGTTTTAGCATACCATGACCATAACTGTTGTCTTTAAATTATTTCTGCTACCCTACCTCCTCCGGGAGTAAACTTCTACTTACTCAGCGATTGTTTTCGCTGACTCTACACTTGTCACCATTTCCTTTCAGGTTTCAGATCTACAAGGTTGATAGAGCATATTTTGCACGGGCACGGTATGGGGTATCATTTATAAGGAAATGTATTTTTAAATCCTATTTGGGATGAGAACATATTACTTGGCATAGATAAAGAAAAATTTTGTGAGGCAAAAATCATTTTTAAGAAGTATTGGAAATCAATTATCAAGCATAAACAAATATTTGGGTTTATCCCGTTTGTGCAAACCTTGTGCCCTACTGTTTAAACAATGCATTTTGCGTTTAACAGTGCTATTTTGAAATACGAGTTAGACAACCCCTTTTTATAATGTTTTTCAAATGCGAGGTACAACCCCTTTTAAAATAAAAACTCCCGTGGATTTATTCCATTTCTGTCGTTGAGCTCATTTGAGGAATGTGTTCCTCCGTTTTGGTTGTACAATCCAACCATTTTTGCTAAAGCTTATTTTATACTTACCCAGTATTGTAAGCTTCTTTGCGGATTATATGCTAGCTTGTCCGGAACGTGGTTAGCATATACATTCAGCGGTATTATTTATTCTAGCCTTAGCGTATTTCGGGCGGACCGTAATACGTGGCGGTAGCACCTCGCCCCTTTTTCCGTTCTTTGCTTCCACTGTTTCATTAAAGAAAATGGGGGTGTTACAGATTGGTATCAGAGCGTTTTGCTTTTGGAATTTGTGCATTTAAATTATTTAAAAATTTATGCACCATAAATTATTTTAAAAGTCTTGAGGCACAAGTAGTGTATTAAAACTTTTAAATTTTTACACGAAAAGCATTTGGAAGCATTGGATTAGTGCATTTAAATTATTACAATTTTTGCACGGAAAATATTTTTTTTCAGAGACATTTTGCTCTATGAAGTAGTGCATTTTAAACTTTTGAATTTTTGCACGAAATTATTTGGAAAACACTATGCCAAGTATATTTAAAATTTTTGGGATGGGCACACACACACATATGCATATAGACACGAGCAGAATTTTAATTTACTACAAGTCATCTTTACAAGAAGTTCCTAAGGTATCGAACTTTAAGTACGACTCTTTTTCCGCAAGACATAGGGAACCGACGTATCACTATTACGATCTCTGACCCTCGATTTTGCCTTAGTCAATATAAGGATATGCCTTAGATTTAGAAGAGCACGATCTACATGCTGTTGCGATAACCATATTAATTTTCTAGTAACAAGAATTTCTGAATATCTATGTGGTCTTGAGACGCGAGTGAAAAGGGAAGACACCAAATGATTATAAACTCACAACAAGGATTATCGTAATTACGAACTTTTTAAGCCATAAGTATTCGGTAATTAGCATTCGATCAAGATATTAGTGGCTCGAGGTAACCATAACGCTCGTCTAAATCCTTTAATAGATGTCGGCCAACACCTTTACCATGTTGCTTGAGTTGGTCCCTCGCATGGCTATGGACATACTGGTGTTGCAGCAGGAGGCTTGCAAACATCAAGAAGAGAAGGCACGACTGCTTGCGGAAAATTTGGAACTGAAGGCTCAACAGGCCTCTAGGTTTAAGCGCAAAGAGGAGCATGTCGGGCAGTCCTCCGAGCCGCAGAAGAAGCAACGACTAGAAGAGAAGCGGGACCGAGAAATATTGGCCAACACGAAAACCTTAACAACCCTCAGCCAGGACACAAAAACAAACTTCCTATGCCAACGCGCTGTCCGAGATGCGGCAGAAAGCACTGGACGCAAGTATGCCCGCCATACGGAGCCTGCTACAGGTGTGGTCTTGATGGGCACACGATCAAAGGCTGTATTCAGCAGGTTGAGGTGAACGAGTTGCGGGAGTACCTAAGAAGGGATCCACGTTTCCAGACGAAGGCATGCCTGGAAGGACGACAAGGGGAACCACAGAGAGACCAAGCCCACAATCAGAGGAACCCGCCTCCTGTGGCAAGAAGCGACTCAGTTTAGACTTCAACTATCATGTTTAACTGCTTTCTAAGAACATCGATCAATCTGGCATAGTAGGGCGATATGTACGTGGAGCAATCGTACGCCGACTTTTGAACCCAGTAATGCGCTTGATAGGTATAACCAAGGCATTTCCTTTTGATGTAAAGCATTTTAAGCTTCTACCTAAATGATAATCACCAATGTTCCGTTTAAAGATTTCCCCTTCGAAAAGCTTCATTTGACCTAAAACCAAATGATTAGATTTCCTGCCCATACCTAAGAAGCATGGAAACTTCAAGGACAATAAATTATTACACCCGGTAAAATGTTTATTTACCAAATTTGATAGATGACCCTTAAACTAAATAACAACACCATCATTTGTTTAAGACATGGCTTAATCTACCCTTACGGGTTAAGCAACCATTTTCATTCAACAGGAACACCTAATCCAAATGGACATACCCTTGGACGGATAACTTAAGAAGAGATATGGGTAATTTCTAGGTAATATAGGAGCATGATAATAATTGGAAAAATTCTCGTAGGTAACCGACTAAAAGACATGCGTAATATGAACAACAAGTTGAGTGAGATATCCTAAGGACTAAAGAAAATTCATTAGATCGAGCTTGAAGAATTCACCGCAGTATCTTTGGATTTGAGAACACCCCAGGCATAATAAATAATTGTTGAACCAAATATAAAACAAGATTGACAAAGTGTTTCGTTACGAATAAATAGATTTCTCCTAAGAGCGACATCGTACCAACAAGAAAAGAGGGATTTATTAAGGATTGAGAGTATGCCCGAAAGATTAACTAAGTCATCGAATCCCTTAGGGTGTAATAGAAGTGAGTAATCAAGGAATGATTAAATGATATAGTTTAACTTCACTTCCCTAGGAAAGGAGTAAAGCACAGAGCAGTTAGTACATTCCGCTAAGGGAGGCGACACAAGAATAACAATGGACCGATGGGCGTTCATGATTGAGGACCATAGGAAACAAAATTATTTAGGTTCATAGGTGAATTAAGATTCGATAATAATGAAAAGATGGTATCAGTAACGTGAAGGATGTAACATAAAAGATTGAAAGAGGATATCAGGGATAGACAACTGAAGCGGTTTAAAGAGAATTAAAAATGATAGGACCTTGGAATATTTTCCTATAAGGATAAAAATTTTGGAAATGTCCCCTACTTATAACTTTACCCTGGTTCTGTCTCGAGGCTTCGAGGACGAAGCCTTATTTTAAGGAGGGTAGACTATAACACCTCGTAAAATTTCTAAATAAAAATTTAGATTCTAATAAGTAGGTATTCAAAATTTCTTATAAATTAAAATTTTTGGAGGATTAAAAAGAGATATTTTTGAAGCGTGAAATTAATTAGGTCAATCCTATTGGATTGCTTTTAAGGAATTGAAAAACTTTTAAAGGACCATTAAAATAACCAATAAGTATCGGATTATAGTATGATTTATCTAAATCCATGCAATTTGTTATAACTATTTAGTCGGGATTTAAAATAACTAGTTACATTTAAATGTAGATCCTCAGTAGCGAATTCAAAAAGTTATTTAACTACGAGTGAGACTTAATTGAACAAATGCGAATAATGAGTTGATGAACGTGTAAGAAAAATATCCGATTTTATTATTAAAAGGGTAGTTTACTAAATCTTTAAAATACCAAATTAAATTAATTTATTCTGGACTAGTAAGTTGCAGACTATTTGATAAAAAGGAAGTATTATCAGCTTTGAAACGAAAAGGAGTATTGGATAAGAGTTAAGGTGAACAATTAATCACCATAATTCAATTTAAAATACTTAGTCAACTAAATTATGGGATTCATGAGCGGCCAGATCCTAAATAAACAAATTGCTCGATTACTAAACCACAATTTGGACTATTTTTGCTAATGGATCAAGTTAATTAAAATTTAAGTACATTTAATTCATAAGCGACCGGACTAGATGTTATTAGACTCGAATTATTTTGATAGTAGACCCACTATTAGGTAATATAAACCCACGAGTCCACTAAACTACATTATGCAATTTAAAACTACGAATTTAATTAAAAGCTTATTATTTGGGTTTGAGCTCAGGGATAATTAAAGACGAACAATGCGATGATAGTTTCGGGCGAATCATACCTATCCCAAATTCTTCTATAAGTTGTTCTTGAGTATTGGAGTAAATAATATTAAACTTGGATTAAATTATAGAAACAAGTCCGTATAATTAAAATTACAAGACTTAACAACAAATTGATAAAAATTTATGGATTTTGGGATTAAATTATTAAGAGGGTCTAAATCCAACAAATTAAATTACAAGTGTAAGATTATTAAAAAATCGTTAAGTCCACAAGTTAGACCAATTAGACCAATTAAATCCATAACCTAAATTAATTGGTTAATCAAGTCCTTACAATTAAATTTAAATGCTAGACCCGTTTGATTGTTAAAAATTGTCCGAATTTTAATTAAGGACGGTCCCGAATTGGAGAAGATAGAGTCTCGAATTATTTCGACTAGCGGTATCGATTAGAAGAAGATTCAAGCTCACTAAACCCATTGGATTAAATGACATGAACATTTGAGCTTGATTAATCTATTATAATTAAAATACTTAACCCATCGCGGCATCACCCGATTATTAAATAGTGGTTGTCCCGAGTTTAGAGAATTGAGAATTTTGGACTACTTGGCTAACGGTGATAATTAATAATTGATTTAAGTCCATTAAATTAATTCAATTCATAGGATTATGAGTTTTAAGGAATTATTAGGTCCATGATCCAAAATAATTAGTCAAATAAGTCCAACACATTAAATTATATAACTGTGCGATTATTACAATTATTAAGTCCATAGTCAAAAATTAATAGCTATTTAAGTCCATTATGTAGAGTTGGGCCAATTGTATTAAATGGTCCAATATACAACACCAAGGAATTGATTAAGCCAAACTACACTAAGCCCAAGCCCAACCCTAACCCTAAACCTAACCCCCAGCCGCCTCCGGCGCCGCCCTCGCCGCCGGCAGACCTCCGGCGGGACTCCGGTCGCCGCCGCCGGCCTCCACCACCGCACACAGACCACCACCAAATCTCCTCCCTGTTCCGTTTCCAACCTCCGCAGCCACCACCTCCGCCGCCCCTGCTCCGCCGGCCTCTGTCCACCACAATTCTCAAAGTCTCCACCATTTCAAAATCATTCCACCACCACCACTACCGAATCTCCCTCTTCCCTCCATCCACAACACCGTCGTCTCGCTTGCGCCACCACCACCGCGGGCCTCCCCTCCATTTTCCCCCATCTTCAAATCGCCACCGCCACCCTCCGGCCTCCATCCCTTCTCCGATCTCCACCTCCATCCTCCTCCAAGACCCAAATCGGCACAAGGGAGGCCGAGCCACCCCTCTGCCGCCACTGTTCAAGCGCCCTCCGGCCACCACCACTGTAACACCCAGGTTTTGGTAACCCAGGCCGGGATGCCACTGCCACACCTCCCTAGCAAGACACGGTTTCTCCGAGCTCACTAAAGAGATGCAAGGCTATGGTTTTTCAGAATTTAAAATATTCAAACAGCCCATTCATATATAATTTAAAAATAATACATCAAAGTTGCAGCGGAAATATAAGTTGTGCAGCGGAAATAAAGTATAAGGGCCGACATGGCCAAAACACGGGTTAAACAGTCCCGTTCATGCAAGTCGTAATTAAATGCAGGGTTTTAAAATAGAGATTTCCCCAAATGTTCCCATGTATGCATATGACGATGCATAATCTTCATACTCTGTAAGAAAAAGGGGATAAACGGTTCGGGTCAGCAAAAACGCGCTGAGTAAGTTAACACTTAGCATGATTTAGGGGTTTCAAAGCCTTTAATTAAATTTAATAAAAAGATGTCTGTAGGTAATACCCAAATTAAATTAATCATCCACTAATAAATAAATGGCATAATTTAAAACAAGGATTTAATTAAATCTCGTATCAAATTTCTCGTTTCGTTTCTTTTATAAGTCACCAAGCCTCATAAATCACCATTCGCCAGGGCTCTTATGTCCACTAGCCTTACGCTTGGGCTCTTATGTCCACAAGCCTCATGGTCAATATTTCACTAGGGCTCTTATGTCCGCTAGTCATACGCTTGGGCTCTTATGTCCACAAGCCACATAACCACCATTCGCCAGGGCTCTTATGTCCGCTAGCCTTACGCTTGGGCTCTTATGTCCACAAGCCACATGGTCAATATTGATAGTATCTTCCTTGGTCACAAATCACCAATGTTTCAAAAGAATTTAAAAAAAATGTTTTTTTTTATATTTGTTTAGACATATCTCGCAAATCATGTATTTCTCAAAAGACGAATTTTTCAACATTTCAACCAAGCCGTTTCCACAGTTTACGCCATCTCGATTTAAAATCCATTTCTTAGGCGATTGATCTGAAATTTTCACAGCATCTCAAAACATCCCAATGAACAACTTTTGTGTTTTAGGTTTCTCGATCCGGGTTAAGGAAACGAGGCAAAAATCAAGTTTTCTACTCAAATAGTATGCTGTCAGGATTCAGGTTTGACACCTTTCAAAGATTTGATTTTTTAACATATCAAATGAACTCCAAAAATTCTGAAATTTTATATGTACATACTAGACATGATTTCCTACAACTTTTGTTTAGATCACAAAGATTAGTTCGGACTGGAAATAATAGAAATATGCTCATCAAGTTTGATAAAGTAATCTGTCAAGGTTCTTGATTTCGGTACTAACGCAGATCGGATCGGCTCAGGTTCGGAGGTTCAAATCTCAACAAAAAATTATAAAAACTTACAGTAATGTTCTAAACTCATAGATATACAATTCTTATGTTCAACACCAATCCTAGATCGGCCCTAGATCCAAGGTCAAAATGGCTAATAAGATTGAGAGTGAAATCTGCCAAAGTTCTAAGATCCAGATTTAATGCTGTTCGGTTTTGGGTCGGTTTCAGGTTTCAAATAACATGAAAAATTCTGGAATTTTTACAGAAGCTAGATCTAAGTCTTAGGAACACTTTTTATGTTTTGAGTTTTCTCGTTTGAAGACTTTTAAGGGTTCGAAAAATTCATACGAAAACGCTGCGCCGGGGGTTTTTCGTGTTGACAGATTTTAGAGTTATTAAATCTCTATGTTTGGTTGCATTTTAAGTCACCCAAAACCATAGTAAGGTTAACTTACAGTGGGGATAATGTCTAGGAGGTCACGGGGTCGTCCGGAATCAACTGGATGTCACGAACGAATCTCCTCCACCCGATTTATTCTTCCTTTGGCTCCGATTTGTGTTTGAATATGAAGATTCGTAAGTTAGGATGATGGTTATGGTCTTAAAACCATAAGGAAACTTGATTTACATCTTACCAACAATCCAAAGCTTGCAATCCTTGATCTACACACTTCCTCGGTCGGATTTGGTTGCCGGAAAGTCGTCGGAAGGTAAAACTTTGTGTTTTTGGTTTTTGGGAGAGTTTGGGATGAGGAAGGGATTTGAAAGGATGATAATGGGGTGTTGGGGGTGTATTTTGGCCATTAAGGGGACAAAAATCCGACAAGGAGCGGCTGCTACAGTAGCCGCACATGCTACAGTAGCCGCACGTGCTACAGTAGCCACGTGCTACAGTAACCTTTTTTTTTTTTCTTTTTTTTATATTAAGATTTCTTATCTTCAAAAAATAAAAATCATAATGTGGGAATTATCCGTGATCGTTGGGACAATTCAATAAACTCGTTTCGAGTTGTTATCTTCCGATAAATAATAAATTCCGCTCTCTCGGAATTATTTCGGTTTAAATCCAATTCTTTATTTTTGGATTTAAATTTTCGATGGCTATTTCTCGGGTATTACAATCTACCCTCCTTAAGAATCAACTTCGTCCCCGAAGTTGCGCGACTTATTGATCGATTGATTGATTGCGATTGTATCATTGTGTTTTGTTGTTTGATATTATTTGACTGAACCCAGAATTGAAATTTCCAAGTTGCCTACGTACCCCGTGAAGGGATCAAGTCATTACGTAGTTCAAAACAATTTTAATTTGTTTATTTGGAATACAAAATATTCGGGTTGTTACATCCTCCCCCCCAAGATTACAGTTATGTCCCCATAACTGCCTATGCATTATTCACAAACAGGTTCGGGTATCGTCGCCTATGATCCTTCCTCAATGAGCTGGCAAGTCAGCTTGATCAATGTCGTTCAATCATCCCATGGCTCTTCCTTGATTTCTTTGTTGAGGGTCTACCAGATCTAGCCTTTTCTCAATCATCTCTTCACGAACATTGCATTCTCTAATCATGTGGTCTTCCCCACCACATCTATAACAAGTCCCGCGCCTTGGGCATTCGCGCACCAGATGGGCTTGGTGGCACTGCGGGCAACGTGGTATGACTGTATGACGTATGCCGTTTCCCCAATAATTGAAACCTTTATTCTTATTCTCCTTAAAATTTCCGTTGCTGATGTTTCGATTCTTTTTCTCAAACTCTTGCGAGTCCTTGCTCGACTCACCAATGTCCTTTCGCTTTAATTGTTGGACACCGCGCGACTGCTACTGCCCGGTCATATACCGCCTGCAACCGTCGTGCATTGTCCTCCCACCAATATCTCTCGAATATCAAGATTCAAACCCATCTCGAACTTCTGAGCCTTGTCAAAGTCAGTTGGCACCATTGTAGGAGCAAATCTAACCAGCTCCTTAAACTTGGCATAGTACTCTTGTACCGTTTGCCACCTTGTTTCAAATGGACGAATTCTTCATACTTTGCGGCCTTAATGCTCATTGGGTAAAACCTTTCCCTCAAAACCTCCTTAAATTCTTCCTATAGGCAGGCTTTAGTCAAATTTCCTTGGAGGTTATGCCACCATTCGTCGGCCTCTCCGCCAAGATAGTAGGTCGCCACTTGGACCTTCTCGTCCTCGGGACATTTGATAGCTCTAAGGAGCTTATCAAAGGTGCGGATCCAATCTTCCAGTTTGGCCGGATCCTCTTGGCCATCATAATGGGGTGGGTTGTAGGGGTTTACCAATGCCAAGTAGTTGACTCGGGCTACTGGCGGAGGTATTGTCGCTTGTGCCCTATGCACCTCGGCATTTCCTAATGCTACGAGTACTTCTTCTACCGTCCTTAAACGTTCATCCATGTTGTTGGAATAGGAGGCGCTCGATCTCCGACGTTCGGAGGAATCTCATTGTTGTTAGGTGCGTTTGGGAGGCCAGTGTCAGTGCCGTTTAGGGCTTACCTTCCTCAGTTTTCTTCTAGGTGCCATTTTCTGTTATAGAAGCACGTGAAGATAAGTTTCTAAGTGATCAAGATCTAGGACTAAAGCAAAGTTAGTCTTTAGCAAGCGCTCCTAAGTCAAGGTCATGACAAATTTTAAGGTAGGAGTGTTTCTTATCACCGATAATTCGCATAAAAGAGTTAGTGTAAATATTTATGTATATATGCAATGCAATGCAATGCAATCCCCCCCGAAGCTAATGTATATTTTATTTATATCTATCTTCCATGGATTTAAAAAAAATAAATTTATTCCATGGAGGTAATATTTTTAAAATTTAAAGATAATAATAGTAGATAAAAGTCTTGGGCCTCTATATTGGGCCAAAATAATAAACATTTGGGCTTTATTTAAAAATACAGGTATTGGGCTAAAATAATTTCTTGGGCTTCTTAAAAATTTTTGGACTAAAAATTTGGGCTTTAACTTCAAAATAATAATTGGGCTCTTTAAAATATATTACTAGTTACTAGTTTAGAAATAATAACTTTAAGAATAATAATACCTAAAAATAATAGTTTAAAAATATTCCGGGCTCTTTAAAATAGTAGTTTTAAAATATTCCAGGCTCTGATACCATCCTGTAACACCCCGGTTTGGTAACCCAGGCCGGGATGCCACCGCCACACCTCCCTAGCAAGACACGGTTTCTCCGAGCTCACTAAAGAGATGCAAGGCTATGGTTTTTCAGAATTTAAAATATTCAAACAGCCCATTCTTATATAATTTAAAAATAATACATCAAAGTTGCAGCGGAAATATAAGTTGTGCAGCGGAAATAAAGTATAAGGGCCGACATGGCCAAAACACGGGTTAAACAGTCCCGTTCATGCAAGTCGTAATTAAATGCAGGGTTTTAAAATAGAGATTTCCCCAAATGTTCCCATGTATGCATATGACGATGCATAATCTTCATACTCTGTAAGAAAAAGGGGATAAACGGTTCGGGTCAGCAAAAACGCGCTGAGTAAGTTAACACTTAGCATGATTTAGGGGTTTCAAAGCCTTTAATTAAATTTAATAAAAAGATGTCTGTAGGTAATACATAAATTAAATTAATCATCCACTAATAAATAAATGACATAATTTAAAACAAGGATTTAATTAAATCTCGTATCAAATTTCTCGTTTCGTTTCTTTTATAAGTCACCAAGCCTCATATATCACCATTCGCCAGGGCTCTTATGTCCACTAGCCTTACGCTTGGGCTCTTATGTCCACAAGCCTCATGGTCAATATTTCACTAGGGCTCTTATGTCCGCTAGTCATACGCTTGGGCTCTTATGTCCACAAGCCACATAACCACCATTCGCCAGGGCTCTTATGTCCGCTAGCCTTACGCTTGGGCTCTTATGTCCACAAGCCACATGGTCAATATTGATAGTATCTTCCTTGGTCACAAATCACCAATGTTCAAAAGAATTTAAAAAAAATGTTTTTTTTATATTTGTTTAGACATATCTCGCAAATCATGTATTTCTCAAAAGACGAATTTTTCAACATTTCAACCAAGCCGTTTCCACAGTTTACGCCATCTCGATTTAAAAATCCATTTCTTAGGCGATTGATCTGAAATTTTAATAGCATCTTAAAAACATCCCAACGAACAACTTTTGTGTTTTAAGTTTCTCGATCCGGGTTAAGGAAACGAGGCAAAAATCAAGTTTTCTACTCAAATAGTATGCTGTCAGGATTCAGGTTTGACACCTTTCAAAGAATTGACTTTTTAACATATCAAATGAACTCCAAAAATTCTGAAATTTTATATGTACATACTAGACTTGATTTCCTACAACTTTTGTTTAGATCACAAAGATTAGTTCGGAATGGAAATGATAGAAATATGCTCATCAAGTTTGATAAAGTAATCTGTCAAGGTTCTTGATTTCGGTACTAATGCAGATCGGATCGGCTCAGGTTCGGAGGTACAAATCTCAACGAAAAATTCTAAAAACTTACATTAATGTTCTAAACTCATAGATCTACAATTCTTATGTTCAACACCAATCCTAGATCGGCCTAGATCCAAGGTCAAAATGGCTAATAAGATTGAGAGTGAAATCTGCCAAAGTTCTAAGATCCAGATTTAATGCTGTTCGGTTTTGGGTCGGTTTCAGGTTTCAAAATAACATGAAAAATTCTGGATTTTTTACAGAAGCTAGATCTAAGTCTTAGGAACACTTTGTATGTTTTGAGTTTTCTCGTTTGAAGACTTTTAAGGGTTCGAAAAATTCATACGAAAACGCTGCGCCGGGGGGTTTTTCGTGTTGACAGATTTTAGAGTTATTAAATCTCTATGTTTGGTTGCATTTTAAGTCACCCAAAACCATAGTAAGGTTAACTTACAGTAGGGATAATGTCTAGGAGGTCACGGGGTCGTCCGGAATCCACTGGATGTCACGAACGAATCTCCTCCACCCGATTTATTCTTCCTTTGGCTCCGATTTGTGTTTGAATATGAAGATTCGTAAGTTAGGATGATGGTTATGATCTTAAAACCATAAGGAAACTTGATTTACATCTTACCAACAATCTAAGCTTGCAATCCTTGATCTACACACTTCCTCGGTCGGA
Organism: Hygrophila difformis; assembly: GCA_030278955.1. NCBI lineage: Eukaryota > Viridiplantae > Streptophyta > Magnoliopsida > Lamiales > Acanthaceae > Hygrophila > Hygrophila difformis. Next base: position 30,274,180 of record JAOANR010000002.1, read on the forward strand.
TTTGGTTGCCGGAAAGACGTCGGAAGGTAAAGCTTTGTGTTTTTGGTTTTTGGGAGAGTTTGGGATGAGGAAGGGATTTGAAAGGATGATAATGGGGTGTTGGGTGTGTATTTTGGCCATTAATGGGTCAAAAATCCGACAAGGAGTAGCTGCTACAGTAGCCGCACGTGCTACAGTAGCCACGTGCTACAGTAACCTTTTTTTTTTTCTTTTTTTTATATTAAGATTTCTTATCTTCAAAAAATAAAAATCATAATGTGGGAATTATCCGTGATCGTTCGGACAATTCAATAAACTCGTTTCGAGTTGTTATCTTCCGATAAATAATAAATTCCGCTCTCTCGGAATTATTTCGGTTTAAATCCAATTCTTTATTTTGGCTTTAAATTTTCGATGGCGATTTCTCGGGTATTACAACCACCTCCCAAAATTTCAAAAAAACAAACAACCACCAAAAAGAAAATCCGGATATCAAAATGGATCAACAAAAACAGAAAAAGATAGAGAGATCCGAGAGAGAGAGTGAGAGGGAGAGACGAGAGAGGAGAGGGAGGCCGCCGCTGCCGTCGCCGCCCCGCCTGTCGCCGCCATCGTCGCCGGCGCCACGCCGGGGAGTGTGCTTCCCCTGCTGCATTGAATGACCCAAAGGTGTGAGATGGGATTGAACAGATTGAAGGAGAACAAAAAAAAAAAAAAAAAGGAGAAAGGCTTGTGGTGTGTGGGTAAGAAGAGTAGAACAAAGAAATACACAATGGGGCCAAGGGGGGTGGCGTGAGGAAAGGGGATGTACTGCCTCGAAAGATGAAAAGGTGGATTGACATAAATTAATTGAGATATGTTGGGTATTACAGGTGATGAGTGGAGGGCTATTATTTACCCAGACAAAAGGGAGCTGCACTTTCATCTATTTAAACCTCCTCTAGTCAGCCTTTTACGCCACTCGCATCTCACACTTTCCTCCTGTCTTCTTTTTCGGTTCTGTTTCCATCTATTCACTACTCTTCCAAATATTTAGGATTCAGTAAAAGGAAGAAATAGTGTTATCTATTAGAAAGAAAAAAAAAATAGAGTGAGTAACTAGTGGAGTTCCAAACTTAGTTTAATCAACAAGGTCTCGAAGAGTTGGCTAGTTCCGATAAAATTTTTGTTCCGGGTAAGATTTATTTAAGTTGGAAATTTTAGTTATTATTGATGCTAGAATACCATTATACTCCTTTTACACTAAATTAATATTAAAATTTTTGTTAGACAAATAGTTACAAAGGACTATCTGCTCGTAGCCTGTGCGTGTGTCATCCCCGTTCCGTCTACGGTGACAGTAAGTGGTTTTTTACTCTTTGGAGTAAGCCTTAATTTATTTAGCTTAAGCATAAATTTTAAATACCGTTTTCTTATTTTTAAATTTATGCTTATAGCTCCCTACTGTTTTTGGATTACTGGTATGCATTTTACTGTGCTTTATACTGTTCGCAACTATTCTCAAATCCTACGGATTTTTGAGCTCATTGTTACGGGGGCTGGGTCTGGGTATGGGTCGGCTGTCCAACTCCTACGTAGCTGTTGCACTTAATCGCCACACGGGGACTCTTGGGGCTATCCTAGGCGATTCCATATCTGATTCCAGTGGTGGGTTACGAGGAAATTTCTTACCTCCCCCCACACCCTTGCGTGTATGTGAGATTTGGGGCCCCGTTTGGGCACCTGCACATCACAGTGGCTGAGATACTACTTCTCGGTAACACCATATTGCTGTATTATCTGTTCCCGGGTTTAGATTAATATTATCTATATGTATAAATTATTCTCGTTTTAGCATACCATGACCATAACTGTTGTCTTTAAATTATTTCTGCTACCCTACCTCCTCCGGGAGTAAACTACTTACTCAGCGATTTTTTTCGCTGACTCTACACTTGTCACCATTTCCTTTCAGGTTTCAGATCTACAAGGTGGATAGAGCATATTTTGCACGGGCACGGTATGTGGTATCATTTATAAGGAAATGTATTTTTAAATCCTATTTGGGATGAGAACATATTACTTGGCATAGATAAAGAAAAATTTTGTGAGGCAAAAATCATTTTTAAGAAGTATTGGAAATCAATTATCAAGCATAAACAAATATTTGGGTTTATCCCGTTTGTGCAAACCTTGTGCCCTACTATTTAAACAATGCATTTTGCGTTTAACAGTGTTATTTTGAAATACGAGTTAGACAACCCCTTTTTATAATATTTTTCAAATGCGAGGTACAACCCCTTTTAAAATAAAAACTCCCGTGGATTTATTCCATTTCTGTCGTTGAGCTCATTTGAGGAATGCGTTCCTCCGTTTTGGTTGTACAATCCAACCATTTTTGCTAAAGCTTATTTTATACTTACCCAGTATTGTAAGCTTCTTTGCGGATTATATGCTAGCTTGTCCGGAACGTGGTTAGCATATACATTCAGCGGTATTATTTATTCTAGTGTAACACCCCGGTTTTTGGTAACCCAGGTCGGGATGTCACCGCCACATCTCCCTAGTAAGACACGGTTTCTCCGAGCTTACTAAAGAGATGCAAGGCTAGGTATTGCAGTGTTTAAAATATTTAAAACATTCAAATAGCCCATACAATATAAATCGAAAATAATAATAGCATAGCGCAGCGGAAATATTTAGTTTAGTACAGTATCGCAGCGGAAAATTTAAATAGGGCCGACATGGCCAAAACACGAGTTAAACAGGCCCGTTCATAATATAGTCTAAGTACGAAATTTAAAAGCAAAATAAAAGTTCCCAAAATCCCATGCATGATTCGTGCTCACACATGCTCATTCCACATATTCTGTAAAGAAAGGAATAAAAATGGTTTTGATCAGCAAATTGCTGAGTAAGTTAACACATGCATGATCGTAGGGTTTAAAAGCCATAACTTTAATAATTTAACAAAAGCATGATAATAACATAATATTTGATTTCATATAATCCATATCATATAGCACAATCTATCTCCAGGCTCTATTTAATGACACGTATCACATGATTAAATCATAAAAGCCATAATTTTAAATAAAGCATTTAAATAATTTAATTGGACAACAATATAATTTAATCTAGTTTAATTTAATTTAGAATCCCCATTACATTCCCGATTTGGTATTTCAAAGTTTCACGATAAAGATCGCGATGTCAACAAGTTTAGCCGGTAGCCCGGCGGCCGCAGCCGTATCAGCCATACCCAGTACCACTCCGGAGCCTCGGGAAACCCATACGGATATTCACGAGAGTGTAGGCTCTAAGTTTCGCCGTTTTGGCAATATCACATTTCAAGTATAGCGCGCGGGGTCACCATCGTCCATTACGGCACGAAGTGAATCGTTAGGGGGCACCCTGCAGAGCACTCACCCCTAATTTTAATTTATCAAGTTTGTAAGGGGATTTAGTTTTTTAAAAATCTGACTTCCATTGTATTCATTTAGAAACAATATCTCAATTCGTTTCAACCCTAAAGGTTAATTCCATGTTTCAACAAGATTTCAAAATTTCGTTTCGGTAAATCACAGTTTACTCCAAAATTCGTCTAAAATCAGATTTAATTCCAAAAATTCCAAAATTTCATATCTGAATCGGAAACATCAAGATCTACAACTTTCGTGTTTTAACTTTTTCAATCCGAGATACCTAAGTAGGTCAAAAACGCTAATTTTTGCATAACAAGAAATCTGCCCGAGTTTACAGGTCACAGTTTAAAGATTTCATGTTCTAACATATCAATTCAACTCCAAATTTAATGAAATTTGACAGGGATCATCTTAAGACATTTATCTACAACTTTCATGTTCGGCCAAAGATCTAAAACAGCCTAGATCCTATGTCAAAAACGAGATCAAGATCATTCCTAAGTTCTGTCCAAGATTTCAAGATCTAAAATCAAACAGTTCGGTTTCAACGGGTTTTCACATATCAAATCAACTCCAAAAATTCTCAAATTTTTACAGTAGCTAGGTCTAAGTCTTAGGAATGTTTTTCGTGTTTTAAGTTTTTCCGTTTGAGTTCGTTTTAAAGGTCGGAAAAATTCAACAATTCTGTTGCGTCGGTAGGAAAACAAAAGTGGACAGATTTATGATTCTTGTCAAATCTTTTAGGTTTCGAATGTTTTAAAATCTCCCAAAACCATGTAAGGTTAACTTACAGTATCTATGAACGTCGGGAATGTCCAATTCGGAGGCGTGGCTTCCAGATCACCGTTTCTCCTCTCCGTTCGTCGGGTTCTACGATCTAGATTCGATACGGGGGTGTAGAAAGAAAAAGGAGATGATTAGGATTCGTTTTCGAATCGTTTATTGAACAGAGATTGGACCGAGACTTACCACGACTATGGAGATCTGTAGAGAACTCGTCCAACAGCGTTCGTCTTGGTTTCGTGCCTCCGACGACTCCGGATTTAGGGTTTCGAGCGTATAGAATGCTTTAGGGTTTCGTAAACTTGTTCGGGGCTCCCAAGGGGCTTATTTATAGAATTCTAAGTCCCTAGGGCGTCCACGGCCGACCTAGAACTCTGGAGTCGAGAGGTGTTCAACCGAAAGTCGAAAAATCCGCGTTCGGGTGAGAGATTCACGCAACAACCAAATCTGTGGGGTGGCGCGGCTCGTGGCGCGGTTTTCCCCATTGGGCGCGCGGCCACCGCGCCGTCTACGCCTGGACTTCGGTCCGGGCGGGTCGTTGCGATCCGTCGTGCTTTTCCGCCTCTCTTTCGGGTTTCTATCCCTCTATGCTCCCGAATTCCGATTTCCGGGGTATATTCGGGTTCATACTTTCTCTCTAATTTTATTCTTAGTCTAGTTGGATGTTTTGGACTCGAATACTCGAGTTCATTAGTGTCGGGTTTTGGTGTTCCATTTATCCATCCTTTTATTGAATTAAATTCCTTTAATTCCTTTTTAAGTAAAAATCTCATTTCTCATTTCCTTATATTTATTTATTCATTTATTTGCTGGATTTGTTTATTTATTTATAGTATTTATTTATTTAATTATTGTTTTATTTTATGTTAGAAAATTCTCGGGTATTACAGTCTACCCTCCTTAAGAATCAACTTCGTCCTCGAAGTTGTGTTTCCGGCCTTTCTCGTCTCGTGCTAAGGTCTTGTGTTTGTTTTATTATGTTGTGACTGAACTTAGAGTTAGAACTTCTAAGCTGCCTACGTACCCGGTAAAGGGATCAAGCCATAACGTAGTTCAAAAGTTTACAAGATTGCCCGAAAAATTTAGGGGGTATGACATCTAGCCTTAGCGTATTTCGGGCGGACCGTAATACGTGGCGGTAGCACCCCGCCCCTTTTCCGTTCTTTGCTTCCGCTGTTTCATTAAAGAAAATGGGGGTGTTACAGTACTGAAGACTTGGATTGATTGAGGGAAGTTGGAATAGAAAGAAAAGAAGAAAGAGGGCTGGGGCGCAGAAAACCGAGAAGGGGAGGAAGAAGGAGTTGTGCAATGGGTAAATGGGATAGTGGGGAGGAGGGTAAGGAAATGCACACAGGTAAATAGGGGTTAAAGCTGTAGGGTGAAAAGATAATGGGGAATTGGTGGGAGCCCTGATAGATTTTGTGGGTAATTGAGCAGATTGGTCTTTGGACCAGATAAAAGAGCCACCCCTAATCCTCTATATAATGCACGCCCAAACCCCATTCTCTTCCTTCATTTTTTTCTTCTTCCTCGTTTCTTCTTTTGTTACATCTGCATTCTTGAATCCCGTGAGTTCTGTTCTGTGCTCTCTTCTTTCTGCTGCTGCTCAGGTTTATTTTTCGTTCCTCTATTCCATTTCGCTACTAGTTCCATAAAAAGACTTTTAGGAGCTTAGTTGAATTTTATAACTAGTCCGCAGAAGCTGTGAAGTATTCCGGTAATATTTATTTAAGTAGGAGATTTTAGTTATTATTATTATTATTCGAGTTAGAATATCACTATTGCATGTTAAATTAATATTAGGACTTTTCCTAGTCAAGTAGCTGCAAAGGATATCTGCTCGTAGCCTACGCGTGTGTTGCATCCATCCCGTCTACGGTGACATTAAGTAGATTTTACTCTTTGGAGTAAGCCTTAATTTATTTAGCTTAAGCATAAATTTTAAATACCGTTTTCTTATTTTTAAATTTATGCTTATAGCTCCCTACTGTTTTTGGATTACTGGTTATCCATTTTACTGTGCTTTATACTGTTTGCAACTATTCTCAAATCCTACGGATTTTTGAGCTCATTGTTACGGGGGCTGGGTCTGGGTATGGGTCGGCTGCCCAACTCCTACGTAGCTGTTGCACTTAATCGCCACACGGGGGACTCTTGGGGCTATCCAGGCGATTCCAGATCTGATTCCAGTGGTGGATTACGAGGAAATTTCTTACCTCCCCCACACCCTTGCGTGTATGTGAGATTTGGGCCCCGTTTGGGCACCTGCACATCACAGTGGCTGAGATACTACATCTCGGTAACGCATATTGCTGTATTATCTGTTCCCGGGTTTAGATTAATATTGACTTTATGCATAAATAAATTCTCGTTTTTAGCATACCATTACCATAACTGTTGTCTTTAAATTATTTTCTGCAACCCTAGCTCCTCCGGGAGTAAACGTCTACTTACTCAGCGATTGTTTTCACTGACTCTACACTTGTCACCATTTCCTTTCAGGTTTCAGATCTGCAAGGTTGATAGAGCATATTTTGCACGGGCACGGTATGGGGTATCATTTATAAGAAAATGTATTTTTAAATCTTCCTTGGGATGAAAACATATTACTTGGCATAGATAAAAGTTTTGTGAGGCAAAAATCAATTTTAAGAAGTATTGGAAATCAATTATCGAGCATAATAAATACTTGGGTTTTATCCTGTTTGTGCAAACCTTGTGCCCTACTGTTTAAACAATGCATTTTGCGTTTAACAGTGTTATTTTGAAATACGAGTTAGACAACCCCTTTTTATAATATTTTTCAAATGCGAGGTACAACCCCTTTTTTAAATAAAAACTTCCATGGATTTATTCATGTTCTGTCGTTGAGCTCATTTGAGGAATGCGTTCCTCCGTTTGGTTGTACAAATCAACCATTTTTGTTAGGCTTATTTTATACTCTATAGTATTATAAGCTTCATTGCGAATTATATGCTAGCTTGTCCGGAACGTGGTTAGCATATACATTCAGCTGTATTATTTATTCTAGCCTTAACGTATTTAGGGCGGACCATAATACGTGGCGGTAGCACCCCGCACCCATTGTTCCCGCACTTTTCTTCCGCTGTCTCTTTAGGGAAAATGGGGGTGTTACAAAAATAACATAATACTTTAAAATTTTAATTATATAAACTTAATTTGGCCATTCTCATTTTCCAACCACATATTATTATTGAGGAAAAAAGTAACAAAAAATAATAATAAAATAGAGATCGTCCAGGTTATCTCCCAAAAAAAAACGTTCATGACATAAAGATTATTAATTTGTGCAAATATTCAAGATTTTTTTTGGCATAAACCGGGTATTTCCAGACGACATTGGACACGAGACAAATTCCTCAAGGATCTGGTGGGTATCGAAGGGTTGCATCTCCCAAAGCAGAATTTTGCATATACAAGGCTCGAACCCGATGCATTTGCTTAAGTTGCTACACTCAAACCAACCGTGTTTGGTTATATTCAATATTGATTTATAAGCTTTCTATATTATTATTTTTTTGGTAACATTGACACCATATATCGGAAAATGTGATGTTCTATATTATTTTTGGATAAACTAAATTATTAAGTTTCCAACGTTGATTATGAGTTTTCCATATTGTTTTTCTCAATCAATAATTAAAGGCAATTGATTCAAATTTAGAATAGAAACATAGAAGAGAACAGAGATTATTTTCCATGTTTAAAAAAAGAATAAACATGAAAGAGAATAGAAATTATTTGAAGTGATCTTTTTAATAATTAAATTACTGAGCTCGTTTCATTAGTTGACTACTACTTTTTTATGTCTTAAATGGACACATTAATTCACTGCAACTATCAAAATTGTCGATATATAATGCACTGTTGTAGCCACAACCATCCCTAAATTATACTATTATTTATGTAAATCAAATACAGACAAATTGTTTTATACTATTTCAAATAATTTATTATATAATTAGTTATTCAAACTTATTTTCGTTTGAATAACTAATCGTTCCATGTGAACGGTGCTTCCAAATATTTGGAAGTACGGTAACGACACCAATCTCATCCGTTGAATTAAATCTAACGGCTATAAATTAAAAAGGGGTAAAATTATCAAAAAAAATGTATAATGGTTTCTTCATTTACCATGTCACTGAGATATGCATAACATTTCGTTAAGATATGCATATATGTCGCTGAGATGCGTTAAAATGCATAGAAGTATGTCGCTGTAATGAATACAATAAATTGCATATGCCATGTCGCTGAATTCTATTGGCCATATTGCTGAATTGTGAAGGTTCCGTCATTGAGATGCGTTTAAAATCGCAATGAACTTTAAACGGTTCGAACTAAAACATTGCTGAGATAAATACAATGATGTTGCTGATTGTATTGGCCATGTCGCTGAATTGTATGGGCTCCGTCGCTGAATTGTGTATGCCATGTTGCTGAATTGTATAGACTATATTGCGAATACAACAGATTAAATACCTAAAAAAAATAAAATTACGAAACTAACCCTACAAATCATTTCAACCATTTAATCATGAAATTGATCAACCATTCCACAGATGCAACAAACAATAATTATATTTTAAAGAGACAAAATAACTTAAAACGACCAATCAATTTTTTTTAAAAAAAAATCCGCTGAAATTAGTAGCATTTTAGATTTCAACTTATTGTAGTCAAAAAAATGTTCTTGAAATTGTCAAACAACTATTTTTTGACTATTTTATTACTCACATAATTAGTTAACAACTAACGGCAAATTGTCAAATATAGCCAATAATTAATTCTATTTTGACATTTGTAATTAAATAAAATAAATAATTAATTTTTTCTAAACAATATTGATTATTTGTTAAAACCTTAATTGGAATATAGAGAATGTGAAGTTGATTAAAACCTTAAAATTAAAAATTAAGTTAGAGCAAGTTAAATCTTTTTGAAGTAACCAAAAAGGAAAAAAAATGGTTTTATATAAAATTGATTATAAATATGGTTTTGATCTAAAAGAGAGAATTATATAATAATAAAATATTTTTTTCTAACAATTGCTTATAGAATAAATTAAAGTACACAACAGATTATATAAAGGAAAGATAAACACAAAAAATGCCATTCAGTTTATGTAGTGTGTATTAATTCTTAGGTTTGGAAGTAATTAAAATTCATGTTATTTTAATGTTATTCACTATAATAATTATATTATTGTAAACTTATTTTTTAAATTGTTCACTAAAAAAAACTTAATTTTTAAATATATTTATAGGATTTATATAATATTGGCATTAATCAATTAGGTTAATATATATATATATATATATCATTTATAATCATATATTTTGAAACTTAAATATACTGCTAAAGTTGGAATCTTAATTTGCCCTTCATTGACTCCATTTTTATTATTTTATTTGAACTTTTATTTAATAATGTTTTTATTACAATATTTGATAGTGTTTTTTAATATTAAAATAAGGTTTATTGAAAAATCTGAAATGTATTAAATATGAATAATATATAAATTTTAATTTTCTGTATAAAGTATTTAAACATAAAAAAGAAGTAGAATTATTTAAATAAATTTGAGTACACTATAAATCCTTAACCAAATTTTACATTGAAATTAACAATTAGCAAATAATATGTCATAACAAAATATGAGAACAAATTAAACAATGACTATTTATCTCCATTCTCTTTATATCGAAATCAATAATCACCTAAAATAAACAAATTTTTTTTTTTTGATGAGCCGAGGCCTGGAAAGAAGATACAAAGGAAAGAAAAAAGCAGAAAGAAAGCAAGCTACACTACAACTGAAGGGCCAAAACAGCCCGCAAGTCACAGCGGGGATCAGTCAGGGAGGACATCTGTAATAAACCGAATATAATGTGTCCCAAATCAATAAATAAACAAATTCAAATTGTTTTGAACTACGTAATGACTTGATCCCTTCACAGGGTACGTAGGCAACTTGGAAATTTCAATTCTGGGTTCAGTCAAATAATATCAAACAACAAAACACAATGATACAATCGCAATCAATCAATCGGTCAATAAGTCGCGCAACTTCGGGGACGAAGTTGATTCTTAAGGAGGGTAGATTGTAATACCCGAGAAATCGCCATCGAAAATTTAAATCCAAAATTAAAGAATTGGATTTAATTATTAAAACCGAAATAATTCCGAGAAGAGCGGAATTAATTATTTATCGGAAGATAGCAACTCGAAACGAGTTTATCAAATTGTCCCAACGATCACGGATAATTCCCACATTATGATTTTTATTTTTTTTTTTGAAGATAAGAAATCTTTAATATTAAAAAAAAAATTTGTTACTGTAGCACGTGGATACTGTAGCACTACTGTAGCACGTGCGGGTACTGTAGCAGCCGATCACTTGTCGGATTTTTGTCCCTTTAATGTCCAAAATACACCCCCAACACCCCATTGTCATCCTTTCAAATCCCTTCCTCATCCCAAACTCTCCCAAAGCAAAAACACCTTTCCGACGAACTTCCGGCGAACTTCCGGTGACCTTCCGGCAACCAAATCCGACCGAGGAAGTGTGTAGATCAAGGATCACAGTGCTTAGATCTTTGGTAAGTAGTATCTTAGGTTCTCAATCTCGTTTTTCCTCTCAAATCCCCAATCTAACTCTTGAATCGTTGATTGCAAATACGTTCGTGGCCAAAGTCGGGAACTTTGCGTTTCTAGATCCGTTCGTAGGATTTTGGACGAGCCGAACGACCCTCAGGACGACTCAAGAACACAATCTCTGTAAGTTAACCTTACTATGGTTTTGGGTGACTTAAAATGCAACCAAACATAGAGATTTAGAAACTCTAAAATCTGTCAATACGAAAAACCCCCGGCGCAGCGTTTTCGTATGAATTTTTCGAACCCCTAAACTGCTCAAAAACGGAAAAACGCAAAACATGAAAAACTTTTCTAAGACATAGATCTAACTTCTTTAAAATTTCATAATTTTTCATTGTGTTATGATATCCGAAAACGACCTCCAACAAACCCTGCCCTAAAAGTCAAACTTGATACTGTGACAGATTTGAAATTGGACCAAAACCCCTACTTCAAGAGTTCAAACCGAAAAACTCAAAACTAGGATTTTGATCCTAAGATCTTAAGCTATACTGTGTAAAAATTTCAGAGATTTTTATCGAGTTTTGATACCCCAAATCGTGTCGGACATATTCTGCGTTTTAAAGAATTTTCAAAAGTGACAGTTTCCTTAACCGAAACTTGATGAGCAATTTTCTATCATTTCTAGTCCGAACTTGTAACACCCCAGGATTTGATCACCCAGGCCAGGGCATTACCCGCCACACCTTTCTAAACAAGACACGAACCAAGTCGAGCTTATTCAGAAAGATGCTAAGGCTAAGTTGTACCAAATTTTCAAAACAATTTAAAATCCATTCAAATATACACGAAGTAAAATCAATTCAGAGTATCACATGCAATGAAAAATAAATTAATAACAGTGCGGAAGCAAAATAGGGCCAAACAGACGGCCAAAACCAAAGTTCAATGTCCAAGTCCAATACGAGAAATTAAAAATAAATTTAATGCGACAAGTCCTTTCTTCATAAAATCCCATCCACGGCATGCCATAACTTACTCTGCGAAAATAGAAAACAACAATTAATCAGTACAAACGGTACTGCGTAAGTTATGTATAGCCATGACAAACTTTAAAGTTTTAGAAGAGTAATAAAAAGACGAATTTTAATATCTAAAATAAACGAGTAATATACTTTACGGAAATTCTTCACTATACCACATGTATATTACCAATGTTCATTTTGATCGAGGACATCCAAAAATTACCCGCTTGGGCACTTATGTCCACAAACCGCTCGGTTATCAACGATCCTGGGCCTTAGCCGTTTGAGATCAATTACCCGCTTGGGCACTTATGTCCCACAAGCCGACGGTATCAAACAAATGTGAGAGTAGCGGACCCTATACAGACACACTCCGGAGCCCTAGGGTAACCATACAGATACACCTAGGAGTATAGACTCATACAAACAACGCAACAATATTTCCTTGGCGCCGTTTTGGCCACCAAAAAGAGGGGCGGCCCAACGAGCCCACGCCAAGTGCACTTACCCTCCAAAATTGGGCATCTAACTCGATCAAAACTCACAAAGTTTAAAAATTCACATTTTACCATTACAACCCATGACTACCATTTCCAGAATTCATAAGAGTCACAAAAGAGTAGCAATTGACTCATTAATCATCCAAACGTACGAAAACAAGTTTACCGGTAAAGAACACACCGTAGCAGTTTTCGAATTCGCACTAGGAAATGTAGTAAAACTTTGTAGAAATTTCTGAAAATGTTACAGGTACTAGGAGACATCAAAATAAAGCGTTTTCTCAGAAATAGGCCTTACCAAATTCGGACTCTAAGTAGCCTAAAAAAATCATTTCAGAAACTCATTTTTCAAAGGTGCAGAAATCACTGTTCACTTGACCACAGTTTCTTTTAAAATCCATAACAATTCGAAGAATGATCCAAAAATTCTGAAATTTCACAGAATAAACTAGACACATAGATGAACAATTTTCATGAAGAAACTAACCATAAAAACGATCGTAGCTAGGAGTAATACGGACTACAAAACTGAAACATGCTATGAAACGAAATCTGTCATCCTGAACTCAGAAAATACCAGACGTTTTTTCGACGCTCAAATCAAGTCCAAAAATATGAAAATTTACAGAGATCGTCTTTAAGGTGTGTAGGAACATATTTAATTTAGAAAAGTTTTCCCAAAAATGAATGGATCTAGACGAAAAACTGCACACCAATAAAATCTACTCGAGAAGACCCTAGAAGACAGTTTTGGCATAGGATGAAAAATCGAACTATAACTAAGTGAATACTCCATCAAAACCTCTAAAATTCGAGATGCACAACACTAAACTTACTTCTCAAGAGTGTAGTGTCGAAATCCTCCTTGGTTTGTACTCCCAAAATCGTCCGGAACAGCCTCTCTCTTCCAAGATCTACCGAATGAATCCTATTTTGAAATGTTTGGAGAAATACTAGATGTTAGGGCTTAGAATCCGACCCTATGATCAAGGATTTGGATTGGAACACTTACCTAGACGTAGAAGAATGGATGGAAACCTTCCAACTCGTCCAAGAACTCAGGAACAAGAAGAATAGCCTTCAACTCTCACCAACACTCAAGAAGAATGGAATTTTCGGAGGAATGGTTTGATGGAGGTTTTTGGGACTGATAACAAGTTGTAATGGCTGAATTGAGAGTTTCCAATTGAGGCTTTGATGACCCTGGGAAGTAGGGAAATCATAATGGCAATCAATCCCGAAATTAACACCCCCAAATCCTATCCATTCCACCTAACACACACCATGGTTCACCCCACCAACTTTGGTGCATGCACTCCCGAAAATCTAACTATGTAGAGTTCTAGAAGCTTCCAAATTCATCCCAATGGAGTCTCAATACACCCCCAAAGTCTGAGACATGTTTGTGGTTCAATTCCATGAACCAAGCTCGCCATAATTGCTCCAAAATACAAGAAACGCGTAGCAGCGTTCAAAACCGCTGCTATTGAGGTGGTGGCGCGCTGGTGGCGCGCCACCGCGCGGCCACCAGGCTGCGGCCAATTTTTAATTTTTTTTTATATGATTTTTAGTCTTTAAAAATCATACATGGATTATTCATACTGATTATCCATTATTGTTGGATAATCCGATAACTCTCTTCGAGTTGCTATCGTCCGAAAATGTTTAATTCCGCTCTTCCGGAATTATTCGGTTGCGATAGTTAAATCCAATTAATTAACCAATTAATTAATTTCCGATTTATTACTCGAGTTTGATTTCTCGGGTATTACAGTCTACCCTCCTTAGAAATCAACTTCGTCCTCGAAGTTGGGTCGCACTTCGGAAGAAAAAAAATAATTGGCACGAAGAAATTATTGAGGCGTGCAATTTAAAATTCTTACCTCAATTCGCGACGACTTTGCGCGGGGTGTCACATCCTCTCCCCCCTTAGGACTGCAGTTATGCCCCCATAACTGCTCCTGAGTCGCTTCGGAAAAGGTTGGATATTTCTGCTTCATATCCGCTTCCAATTCCCATGTTGCTTCCTCAGTGCCATGATTGACCATAGGATCTTCACCATCCTCACAGTCTTGTTCCTGGTGACCCTTTCCTTGACATCAAGTATCTCGATCGGATACTCTTCGTATGTCAGGTCGTCATCTAGCTCAATCACGTCGGTTGCAACACGTGAGTTGGGTCGTGCACGTACTTCTTCAATTGAGAAACGTGAAATACGTTGTGCACTCGCGACAACTCTGGTGGAAGTGCCAAACGATAAGCTAAGGTGCCTACGCAATCCAGAATCTCATACGGACCGATATAGCGAGGGCTCAGCTTTCCTCGTTTACCGAATCGCATCACCCCCTTCATGGGCGATACTTTCAGCATGACCTTGTCTCCCACCTCAAATTCCAACTCTTGCCGCCTAGTGTCGCGTAGCTCTTCTGCCTGTCTTGTGCGGCTTCATTTTCTATTGAACCACCTTGATTTTGCTGTTCATATCCTCAATGAGTTGCGGTCCAACAACTATCGAATTATCATCTTTCGTCCAGCACAACGGACTGCGACACTTTCGTCCATAAAGCGCTTCGAATGGTGCCATGCCAATGCTAGCGTGATGACTGTTGTTGTACGAGAATTCAATCAACGGCAAGTGGTCTTCCCAACTTCCCTTGAATTCGAGTACACACGCTCTTAGCATGTCCTCAAGCGTCTGAATCGTGCGCTCAGTCTGACCGTCCGTCATTGGATGAAATGCTGTGCTCATCTTGATTTGGGTACCTAAGGCTTCTTGTACTTTAGCCCAGAAGTTGGAGATGAACCTACTATCTCGGTCTGAGATAATATCGTGCGGTACTCTCCGTGCCTTCGGACCACGTTCTCGATGTATGCCTTAGCTAGTTGATCCATCGACCAATTTTCCTTCATTGGTATAAAAATGGCGGTTTTCGTTAACCGATCAACTATTACCCAAATTTTATTCATTCCTCGGGGAGATCTTGCAACCCCGAAACGAAATCCATGGAGATGCTGTCCCACTTCCAGCTTGGGATCTCCAATGGTTTTACCAAACCTAACGGCTTTTGTCTCACTGCCTTCACCTTCTGGCAGGTTATACACTTGGCCACAAAGTCGCAACATCCTTCTTCATCCGTGGCCACCAATAGATTTTCTTCAAATCTTTGTACAACTTATCCCCACCAGGGTGGACTGAGTAAGGTGTACTGTGGCCTTCTTCCATGAGTCTTCTCTTCAGTTCCTCGCACTTATGAGGAACGCACCATCTTCCTTTAAAACGATACTTCCGTCTTCATGGATCATGAATCCTACCGTCTTTCCTTCACCTATTTTTCCTTTGATCCTCTGGAGATTCTCGTCGTCCGGCTGGGCTTCTCGAATCTCGTCAAATACGGTAGATTCAAATGTTATGGCGTTCACTGTCTCCACCACGGTCCCATAATGGACTAGTTCAGTATCTAACTTAGCTAGGTCCATATACAGTCCCGAAGGTAGAATGAGTGTGTTCGTCGTGTGCCTCGTCTTGCGACTCAACGCATCGCTATGACGTTCGCCTTGCCTTCATGGTAGGCTATATCCAGATCGTAATCCTTGATCAGCTCGAGCCATCTCCTCTGCCTCATATTTAACTCTTTCTGAGTAAATATATACTTGAGGCTCTTGTGATCTGTAAACATCCGACAAGTTCGTCCATATAGATAGTGTCCGCCAGATCTTAAGAGCGAACACTACCGCTGCTAGTTCCAAATCATGTGTCGGGTAGTTTACTTCGTGTGTCTTGAGTTGCCTTGATGCATAAGCAATCACTCTATGGTTTTGCATTAGCACGCAACCGAGACCTTCTTTCGAGGCGTCGCTGTACACCTCATAATCCTCAGACTCTGATGGCAATGCTAAAACCGGTGCTGATGTGAGTCTCCCCTTAAGCTCACGGAATGACTGTTCACACTCAGCTGACCAATCAAACTTCAATCCTTTCTTCAGCAATTGGGTCATCGGTCTCGCAATTTTTGAAAAGTCTTTCACAAATCTTCGGTAGTATCTGGCTAGTCCTAGGAAACTTCTTACCTCAGTCTGGTTTGTTGGTGCCGGCCAATCAGACACTGCCGATATCTTCGCCGGGTCGACTGATACTCCTTTAGCCGTTACTATATGACCTAGAAAAGCGACTTCATTCTTCGAAAACTCGCACTTAGACAGTTTCTCGTAGAGTTGATTTTTCCTCAAAAGTCGAGTACTTGGTGCAAATGACTACGATGCTCTTCTCATTCCTCGAGTAAACTAGGATGTCGTCGATGAATACGACAACACATGAGTCTAGTAACTCTCGGAAAACGCTATTCATGAGGTTCATGAATACTGCGGGAGCATTAGTCAGACCGAAAGACATTACGGTAAATTCGTAGTGTCCTTATCTTGTTCTGAATGCTGTCTTGG